>JAHLGP010016540.1:0-11266 GCA_020141445.1 Bruguiera sexangula
TAAGAAAAGAAATCAACATTGGAAGAGATGTTTATGCAATACATGGCGAAGAACCAATCTTTAAAGTCAAGTAGCTTCAATAAGAAACTTGGAACATTTAAGGGGGGTAACTAAAGATGTCCTTATGAAGGTTGTAAACCTAATTTTACCTATAAATTTTATTATCTTGGACATGGTAGAGGATTGTGAAATTCCTATTATTCGTAAAAGGCCAATTCTAGCTATTTGGGAACTTTGATAGATGTGCAAAAGGGGAATTCTAGCTATGTACAAGTATTCCTATGGAAGATAAAGTATGATTTATTGAAAGAAAAGTCATACTAATATAGAATATCATGGTAGCATGTTAGCTTGATAAGAGGATAAAACACTTGATGTACACATTTTTATTTCAACTATTAATAATCTAGATCTTAATTCCCACGCCCCCTAACAAGTATTAATCATAACATATTTTTTTCTTTTCAAATAAATATTTTATATAAGAAATTATTGATTTCAAAATTCTTTTTATAAATAAATATAAGAAAATATTATCTTATTCATGGATATTATAAAAGTATAAAATATCATTTACCTAAATTTCAAAACAGTTGACCACTAAGAGGATGTAATGAAATCTTTAATTATGCATATTTATCATTATGAAGTTGTATTGAAAGAGCATTTGGAGTATGAAAGAGAAGATGAAAGATATCTTATTTGATGTTATGTTATTTAAAGTGCAAAGAAATATTGTTTTTATGACAATGACATTACATAATTATATTTATAAAAAATTCATAAATGTTCCAATTTTTTATCATCATCTTGATATTGTACCATATGATATTTTTTTTATGTTAATAGAATTTCACGATATGGATTCCTTAAAGATAGCAAAATGACATAAATTATTTTTCTTTGTGAGCAAATTACTTTTAGTTTGATGAATCAGATTTTTTTTTTTGTTTTTTATTTTGGTCTCTTTTTTGACAAGTTTTTTTTTTAAAAAACAAGTATATTTTTTATATTTGATAAATATAATATTTATTTTAATTATTGTCAATTAAATTAGTATAATATAGAAAATGAATTGTATAAGTCATTGGTTAGGTATGATATTTAATTCATAAATTTAAAAAAGAAATTAGTAATTAAGTTATTAAGAATAAAATAAATTATTAATCACATCTTTTATAATCATTTTACATACTAACAATTATTTTAACAAGAATTTTACTAAACATTAAGAATTCTTTTGGATTTTCCTCTCCTTATTGTCACCATTATTATCAAACAACTTGCAACTTTGGGTGACATAATTTTCAGTTTTAATATTCTTGTTTACACCACTTTATTTCATAGTTTTGCCAAAAATGATTTATAGTGAAAATCAAATCTATGTTGAAAATACCCTTACATGTGACAAATACCTAACCAAAAATAAGAAATGTAAACAAAATTATATAAAAAGAATCCTTTCTCTAACTTTTAACTTGTCAACCAAATCAACTCCTTTGGTAGTTCCCATAGTTCAAAAGGATAAGCATTAAGCATCTATTGTATGCTATAATAACATCTTATAATTCAAGGAAAATTAACAAGCTGAGTTAGTGCCAAGCACAGTCAATGTATCTTGACAAAAGAGAAAAGTTCAAAATTAAAACTTTAAAGTCAGAAAAGATAAAATGGGAAGGAAAATCATTTCCAAATATTCGCTCTTTAGACACTAAATAAAGGATTTCTTTTCCCTTTCATTTAGAGACATTATAACCAATTGGCAAGAATGAAGAAGAAACAAATGGGAAAGGAATGGTGAATACAACTAAAAAAAAGGAAAAAAAATTATACGTTGAATTCAATTCACATTCTATAAAATAAATAATAAGTTGTGGGATAAAGTGAGGTATATAAACCTTCAAGCAACCAAAAGAAAATGGAGAAGAAGTTTGTGACACCTTTTGAAGTTACTCACTGTAAAGCCTACCTTTAGCTCATCATCCTTCATCTTCTCCACTTTTATCTTCTCCCTAACTTTTTCATCCTTCTCCTTCGTTGATGAAGCAAACCTTGCATATTTGGGGCAAGGTAAGTAGTTTCTCCTTCATTGATGAAGCAAACCTTGTGTATTTAGGGCAAGGTAAGTATTCTTAAAGGCTCAAAGATGGGAAGTAAATCTCTACAATAGTGCAATCACATAACATCTTGACTTCTGCTTCACTCATAGCTTGGGTTGCCACCCTGGCCATTTCTTCACAACAAGGTTGGCCTAGACCATTAAAAACTTATGCATGTAAGGGCTGCATGGGATGATCAGTTCATGTTATGATTAGGAGAACTGTTTGTCTTACAAATGTTACACAATATGATTAGGAGAAAGCAAAAGAAAGTATAAGCTCTGTCAGAAGATAAGGAGTTAAAGAGACAAACCTTTAGCATCCTAGAGAAAGGGAAGAATGTGCTTGTATATAGCCTTAACTATCTTTCATATCTATATAATATTTTTAATTCTATAACATAAAGATGCCACATGACATACTTCATCTTCATTTGAGTCTAATTTTAGAGGAGAAGGTTAAGGTTTTTTTCTTTTAAGCTCTTTTTATTTTTTTTTTCTTCGATTAGAGATTCGATCATTCTCTTTTTCAGTTATTTTCCTCATATTTACAATTTTTCATCTCATTTAAGGAAATTAATTTCCTAGAGCTGTTGAGAATTCTTGCAGCCATCACCATCAATAATTCTCTATTATCTCTCCTTTTATGGGTATTTATTGATTCTTTTATACTCATTATTATATTACCTCTTTTCAAACTTTTCATTTTCTTCCACAACTTACAAAGATTACAATTATTGCATTTATTATTGTATTACTCACTTTTTAGTGTAATACGTTTTTAGATTGATTGCATATGAAAATTAGAGACATATGCAAAGGTGCAATCACTATATTTCCCTTTCCAGCTTCCCTCTATTTACATCTTCATCAACCTCTCCTTTTCTTTTTTATTTCATTTAATATTTAATTTTTATTTTATATTTCTCTTATCTATGCAAAATCATAATTATTAACAAATTTCATAAGGTCACCTTTTTTTTTTTTTTGGTCTTTATTGCCTCTATGATGTAATAAGTCTTTGTTAAATGATTATTATTTTGCATTTAGATTTCAACCTTTATAGTAGCTGGTGATTAGAAGAGAATCAATTGATATTTGAGAAGGTATTTTCTTTTTGCCTATTTTCTATTTAATTGATTTGGGTTATTAATTTTGGGATGTTGAGAATTAAGTTAATTTATGAAATAAAATATTTAGTTGCTACAATTTACATTCTTTGACACTTATTGCATGGACAATTTATAAAATCAAACACTTTTTTTTTTATAAAAATAAGAAACATAAATATTATCATGAATTTAACAAAGAAAGGATTGTGTAGCACAAGTATAAATATAGTATGTCTTATCACTTTATTAAAATAATCATTATTTATTTATATTTATGTACATAATTATTTAAATGTTTAGATGATATTTTTTTTTATAAGATCAAATTTAATGTAGATCCACGTGTATTACAAATCGAAAAGCTAGTTTATAATATGATAGCAAACAAGAATTTTACCATCCCTTTGGTGGCCATGTATTACCAATGGGGACAACCAAGTTGAAATGCCCATTCTTGCCTCGCTAATTTTAATCGATTAAATAATGTCTAACATGGATAATTTTGTCTTTTTCTTTAGTGCCTTTCTAAATCAATATGCTTTTCATTCTTCTCCCTAATTCTCTTCCAAAAGTTAATAATTTACAAACCAAAAAGAATGTTAAACTTCAAAAGAGATGTTGAAGGGAAAGTTGCTCAATATTTTCCTACCATTAGTTACCTTTTTCTTTTTTCCTAGTTACTTATATTGGACTCCTCGAATATCTCTATGACATCTTACAAGTTATGAAGAAAATATTTACTAAGTATGTATTGATACATAGGATGCACATGGTCCCAATAATGTGGAGACCATAATATGGTTTATAAGAAATTTAGATTGTTGGGATTTGAGGACTCATGTTGTTCCACTTGGACTACCAATGATGTAGCAATTAGAGGAGCTTTGACAAGTAAGACTATTAATGAGGCATATAACTACCTAAAGGGATAGCTTCAAACAATTATCAGTGGAATTCATACGGGATGGCTCAAAGGAGAGTAGCTAGAGTTTATGAGCTCAATGCCATTTCAATCATCACTACAAAAGTGGTAGCCTTACCAAATAAATTCAACCTAATGGAAGTTAATGTTGTGTGAGGTGTAATGAGTTGTAAGCTTTGTGGTGGTAGCTAATCTAGTGAAACATGTTCTATGAATAATAAAAGTGTTCAATATGTTGCCAATTACAACATGTAGCAACACAATCCTTACACTAACTTCAACAATACAAGATGGAAAGTTCACCTTAATTTTTCATAAAGCAACAACATGAGTCAACAACCACCAACCATAAAATTGATGTTAAGCTATCTTGGAATTTCTTAACCCATGCAACCTTAAGAAAAGAAATCAACATTGGAAGAGAAGTTTATGCAATACATGGCAAAGAACCAATCTTTAAAGTCAAGTAGCTTTAATAAGAAACTTGGAATATTTAAGGGGGGTAACTAAAGATGACCTTATGAAGGCTGTAAAACTAATTCTACCTATAAATTTTATTATCTTATACATGGTAAAGGATTGTGAAATTGCTTTTATTCTTAAAAGGCCATTTCTAGCTATTGGGGGAACTTTGATAGGTGTGCAAAAGGTTGAACTCACCATATAAGTTCAAGATCAAAAGGTCAAGTTAAATGTATTTAAAGTCATGAAATTCCTTATTAAGCTTGATGATTGCTTCATAATTGATATGGGGGACAAGCTTGTGGAAGACTTTCCTTTAAATGATCATTGAACAAATCCTCTAGAAGGAGCCATTATAAGTGTACACATTATGGATGATTTGGAGGTAATTAAATATGCTATCTTGTTAAATGCACCATCTAAATTATTTGGGATAAAAACGAAGTTTGATTCATTGGATTCTTCATAAAGCCAAGACATAATCAAGCCATTTATAGTGGAGTCACTAATGTTGAAGCTCAGGTCACTACCAAATCACCTTTATTAGCCTTTCTTAAGGGAATCATCATCACTATTGATGATAATCAACTATACACTTGATGATGTGCAAGAAGACAAGTGAGCAATGGGTTGGTCTATAGCTAGCATTCAAGGCATTAGCCTTTCATTTTATTTGCACAAAATTTTACTAGTGAAAGACTTCAATCCTACAATGAAAGCATAAAAGAGACCTAATCTAAACACGAAAGAGGTTATGAAAAAAGAAATCATCAAATGGCTTGAAAATGACATTATTTATCTTATATGAGATAGTACTTGGTTAAGTGTAGTGCAATGTGTGCCAAAAAGCATTATTTATCATTAAATCATTCAAGGCATTAGTCTTTAACTTTGTATGCATAAAATTTTTTAAAAAAGACTTAAATCTTACAATTAAAGCATAAAGAAGACTTAATCCAATCATGAAAGAGGTTGTGAAAAAAGATATCTTTAAATGACTTGAAAATGACATTATTTATCCTATCTCAAATATTACTTCGTTAAGTGTAGTGCAATGTGTGCCAAAAAAAGTCATTATATATCATTAAATCGTTCAAGACATCAATCTTTCACTTTGAAAGCACAAGATTTTGTTAGAAAAGACTTTAATCCTACAATTGAAGCATAAAGAAGACTTAATCCAATCATGAAAGAGGTTGTAAAAAAAGAAATCATTAAATGGCTTGAAATGACATTATTTATTTTATCTCAAATAGTGTTTGGGTAAGTGTAGTGTAATGTATGCCATAAAATGGTGGTATAACTATAGGGAAAAATGAAAATAATTAACTTATCCCTACTAAAACCATCATGGGATGGAGGATTTGCATGCAATATCACAAGATCAATAAAGCCAATAGAAAGCACTACTTCCCCTTCCCTTTTATAAACCAAATGTTAGATCAGTTGGCAGGACATAAGCACTCTTAATAGTTACTACAGATACAATGAGATTGTTATCACTGTAAAAGATCATGGGAAGATGACCTTCACTTGTCTTTATGCATTTTGGGTTAGGTGTGCTTTAAGTTGGGTTGTTGGCAAAAGAGTGGAGCATGTTGTTAGCAAAGAAAGCAAAGAAATTGTCTATCAATTTTGTTGTAGCTCTGTCATGTTGCATTTTTTTGAACATCAAACTTCCTTTGTTATTGGAGGTCTTCTACCTTTGCCTTAATTGTTGGACTAAGATGTGGCCAAATTTCAGTAGTAGATTTCACATAATATGGATAGATTATTCATGTAAAGGAAAATTTATTTCTTTCTTTTTATTAAAATGGATCTGCTTGTAAGATAAATTAAGAAAAGGCTTTTAAACATAAAAGTATTTTTTTAGTACAAGATTACTTAAAAGTTCATATGAATATATACATATATATTTATGTATATTCCAATAAAAATACAAGTTCATGTGGATATTATTGTAATGGGTTCCTAAGATAGGGATTTCAATAGATGTGGAGGAAAATGTCACATTTGATGATTTCAAATGTTAAAAATAGTTAGGGTGTTTATGGAATTGTAAGTGAGATGAATTTGAAGTCACCACTAATTATTTTAGGTGTGATTAAAATATTATGAGTGACTTAATTAGCTTTACTTGAATTTTTTAGGATTTAGGAGCATAATTAAGCTTGGTTGAGCCTCTAGCTAACTCAAACACATATCACATGAAATAGTATAACTATTCACTGACTTGTACTTTTATGCTTCTCTTATCAAGACATACACATCGAGGCTTTAATGAGTTTGGATAAGTAGTAAAAGCAAATAAATTTTTTTAGAAGTTTTTAAAGAGATTTAGATACTTTTTATGATATTGTGCACTTAAAAAAATTGGAATTTTTTGGAATTTTTTTATGAAAGGATTTAGATCTTTTTTTACTGTAATCTTGCATATCAAAAAATAAAATGGGATATTTTTTGAAGAAAATTAAAAGGAGTTCAAATTTTATTTACAGTGACTATCTACATTGAAAAATAAAATGAAATGTTTTGGAAAATATTTTGAAAGGATTTAGACACCTTTTACAGTGTTCTTGCCTATCAAAAAATAAAATGAGACATATTTGGGCATTTTGAAAGGACTATTGACATCGTTTTGTATATGTGGGCTCACCCAATATGTCTAAAATGACACCTTCAATGGATGCTTGGCATTCCTTTTTCTTTTTTTTTTCTTTCTTTTTTTCCTTTTTTTCTCTTTTTTTTTTCTTTTCTTTCATTTTCTTTTTCTTTCTTTTCTTTTTGGCAAAACCCCTTATCTTCCTTTTACTCATTTTCTTTGTCCAAAACTACTCTCTCTTTATGCCTACCTCCTTCTTTAGCCATTTTCTCTCTTTTTATGCTTCAAGAGTCCTTAAACACGAGTCTTAAGAATCAATTATTGTGTGAGAACCCAGATTTGACTTTAAAAGTCAAGATTTTTCCTGAGTGTTTAGGTTGACTAGTGTTAGTTTCATGCAACGTCAATGACTAACAATGGTGTGTGCTTCAATGAAACGATAGCTAACTTTTTTTTTTCCTTGATTTTTGTATCTCCTAGCCTTTTCTTGACGCATAACCTTCAATAATGTAGATCAATGACTAATGGTTGCACTAATGGTGCCCCTTTCTCCTTTTAGGGACATCATTGTCTACTAGCAATGGTGTTAGTAAGTTTTTTGGGGGAAATACCCACCATGAGGTACTTTTTCCACTTCTTTTGTCACTTTCATTTTGATTTCTTATTTTACAACTAATTGATGTGTATTATGCAAGAAAAAAAAAACAAAAAATAAGGAAAAATCAACATAGTGGTAACTTGTGTTTATTGTTTTTATTTGAGGGGACTTTTGTTGATTTTTCTCTTAATGGACAAAGATAATAATACTCAAGTCTTTTCAGCCAATTTTTGGGTGTATGGTTATATGTGTTCTTGTTTTAGCTTTTTGGTACTAGATGTACTATTTTTACTTTGTTTATGGATATGTTTGTGTTTGTTGCATTTGGTTATTTTATGCCAAATAAATTATAGCAAATTGTTTTAAATAGTTACTGATGACAATATTAGTGGGTGAAATAGTGTTTATAATTGGATATTTGACCATTAACGCTTGAATTTAATTTTTTTCTTCTTAATATGATTGTGGTTTTAAGCTTATCTTAGATCATTTATGTGAGTGATTATATTTTTGAAATTATTACTTAGCTTTCTTTTACTATAATAACTTATTAGCTCACTAAAAGAGCATTCATTATATTGCCTTTTAAAAGCTTAAATTTAAGCTAAATAAGTTCGTTTTTTGTATTTTGTTTTTGTTTTTTCTTGCTTTAATTGAAAGTATTAAGTGCAATGTTTAATAAAAATAGAAGAAAACATCAAAAGAGGCTTATAATCTTATTGTGAGTATTTTTATTTCCACCATTGAGATGTACAAGGGTAGCAATATCACTCTTCATCTAACTTAAACTCTTCACCTTGTAATCATATAAGAAAGGAATCCAATAGTTAGGGCTAATACTAGTCAAAGTCAATATCTGGATGCATTTTCTTAAGTTTGTTCCTCTTGGTGTCAAAAGACAATTTGGGAATCATTAAGAAAATGGTTAGGGCCACTTTGTGTATTCCTAGTAAAAGGAGTAGACAGACCTTCCTTGGAGACTATAAGTTCTTCTTCTAGAACCTTCTCCCAGAAGTGGGCTACCTATTCTCTACCTTATTGGCTTGACATTATGACTCTATTGCCTTTATGTCCATATCTTTAAACTTTCTACTCCAATGGGCACTATTTCTCTTCAAAAGTGTTCTATCATGTCTTAACTTCTTGACCAAATCCCTTATTCTAGCATTTTGAAAACCCAATGACCCTTGTTTAAGCTAGAGATCCTCCTAAAAAGGGGGAGACACTCTACTTCTATCTCTCTGTAATTAAACACATTTTATTTCTTTTGAGAGAATGTGGCTTCACTTATGGGTTGCTTTTCCACATCTTTGGCTGCATAAGAACTCTCTTCAATGTGAATCCTTGGGCCCGTATTATGGTTTGAAGGCTCTAAGAAAATTAGCTTAGAAATAAACCTTGTAGTAGCCTTTTTGGAACTTAGTTTCTTAAGCCATTTGAGAATAACAAAGTAGTTATCTCTCAAGGCTGAACATTTCTTCCCTTAGGCCTTATGATTCCATACAAATGGGTAGGATGTAGGGTTAAGATCCTTAAAATACTTAAACATGTCTTTGAACTCCTGCTTGGAAGGATCTTCACCCAACCTCATTTTACACTTAGCCTAGCGTGGTAAGTGGTACAATCCATTACAATTTTGTATCTTCTTTAAATCATGAAGATACAACAAGACCCAAACATTAAGATATCAACCAACTTGATAGGTAGCTTTTTATACCTTGATTAAATTCAACTCATCGTTAAGGTGTAATTGCCTACGTGTAATCCTATAATGCTCAGGGAATTTTTGAGAAACCTTTAGAATGGGAAAATTTAACCCTAAAGCTAAGTTCCTAGTACAGAGGAAAGTAAACCCTTTAAGTGTCGGTAAGTTTACTTGGAGGAGTCAAGAAGACAGATATAAAAGTTTGTAGGGGGTAGTGAGATTATTAATATTAGTCTTAGCACATGGGATGGGTCCAATTTGCATTAACTCTAAAGTCAATGATTGATAACATGATTCAAACGAAAACTAAAATAACCAAAACTTAAATGACCTATATTTGAAATGATTCAAAGCCAAAATATCCTGAAATTTAAGATATTTTTAAACTTAATAAAACCAAAATCTAAATTATCGAAAACCTCAAATATCTAAAATCTAAATGATCTAAATAACATAAAACCCTAAATAATCCGATTGAAAATTAACTCGATCTACTTGTTGGCCACCCATAGACATATGATACACAATGAGTTAAAAAAATATAGACATATACAAAAAAGTAGTATTTCATTGTGATGCATGCTATTGTTTATTAATAAAAGCTAATTTTATTAATTGTGCATAATGAGTCAAACAAAAAGTGTGTCTAATAGGTATTTTTCATTAAAATAATAGAGTAAGTGCATGAATACACATTCTATAGGAAAATACTTGCAATTATTCAAGAAAGACACAATACAAAATTTATAATTAAAAAATTGATATTTTATTATTATACATTGTGGTACATGTTATTATTTAATAATATAAATTATTTTATCAATTATGTATAACGACTTAAACAAAAAGTGTGTTCCAATAAATATTTCTCATTGAAATAACAAAATAACTATATAGATACACTTTGTGTGAGAATCAAGACACAATTAGTATAAAAAAGACATTATCTAAACTTTATACTTAAAAATGTAATATTTTAAAGTTATACATTATAGTACGTGTCAAAATTTATTAATAAACAAATATTTTTTTAATTGTTTAAATTGAGTACAATAAAAAGTGAGTCAAAAAGCATTTTCTATTGAAACAAGTGAGCAATTACAGGGACACACTATGCCCAATTAGTAAAAAGAAAAAAGTCTATAGCATGAAGGATCAACATGAGAGCACCCTAATTGTGGGTCTTATTAAATAAAAAAATAATATTTTAAATTCATTTTTTTATTGAAATTTTAGTTTTTCCAAATTAAAAATACTAAATATGCAATTGAAATAACAAGATGTGTAAGCAAAACAAAAGAATATGTAACCAAACATTATTGGATATTTTTAAAAGTTGTTGCACATTTTATGTTTTTGGTTACATATTTTATTGTTATAGTTGTACATCTAATAACTTTAGATGAACAAATTGAAATGCAAAAGAGAATTCAAAATATTATTTTCTATTAAATAGGGCCCACAATTGTGACATTCTTGTACTTATTCTTATAGTTAAAACAGTACAATTTTAAAGCACACAAACTAAAATTTATAGTTAAAAAACTAGTATCCCATTATTATACTTTGTGGTGTGTGCTATTATTTATTAATAACTTTTTTTAAGCAATTATTTATAATGAGTCTAACCAAAAATGTCTAACATGTATTTCCAATTAAAATAAGGGGGCGATTAGGTGAACACAACCTTGTTAGACATATTACACACAATTCATAAAATTAGGACACAAAACAAAATTTATAATTAAAAATGTGATATTTTATTAT
>JAHLGP010016548.1:0-26895 GCA_020141445.1 Bruguiera sexangula
TTTTCAATTTATTGTTAGTGCGATTGTATTTTGAATGGTGAGAGAAACATACTAATTGAATATGTTAATTGAACAAAAATACAAGTAGTGGACTCAATTGTGTAAAATACACTTTTGTGGTTGAAAATTATAAATAGCAATCCCAAACTTTAATGTTGGGTCAAGCATATTGCTCTTGAGGGGAGTAGGGAAACATCTTGTTAGAGTCTATTGCATTAGCTTTTCGTTGGGTAATATGTTTGTACGCTAAAATTATATAAATCATTTCATAACGCATTATCGCAAAGGAGACACTTAATAAAATTACAAAATCTAAATTCAACTGATTATTAGCAATAAATTAACCCCTATAAGTCTTTAAAATTCTAAAAGTTGAAAAACCTGAAGGTTTTGATTTTCCAATTTATTGTTAATGCCATTGCATTTTGAATGGTGAGAAAAACATAATACTTGAATATGTTAGTTGAACAAAAATACAAGTAATGGACTTAATTGTGTAAAATACACTTTAGTGGTTGAATATTATAATTAGCAATCCTAAATTTTAATGTTGGGTCAAGCATATTGCTCTTGAGGGGAGGGAGAAACTTCTTTTTATAGTCTATTGCATTTGCTTTTTCTTAAGTAATAGATGGAATGTTTATTGAAAAAATGGAATGTTTTGATTTTTCAATTTATTGTTAATGTCACTGCATTTTGAACGGTGAGAAAAACATAATATTTGAATATATTAATTAAAAAAAATATAACCAAAGGTCACAATTGTGCAAAATACACTTTTATGGATTAATATTTTAAATAGAAATCCCAAGCGTTAATGTTGGGTCAAGCAAATTGCTCTTGAGGGAAGTCGAGAGGCATCTTAGTAAAGTCCATTGCATTAGCTTTTTCATAAATAATATGTTTGTAGACTAAAATTATATAAATCATTTCATATTGCATTGTCGAAAAAGAGACAATTAAGAAAATTGCAAAATTTAAATTCAACAGATTCTTGACATTGCATTTATCCCTACAAGACTTTAAAATTATAAATGTTGAAAAAATGTACGGTTTTGGTTTCTAAATTCATTGTTAATGCCATTGCACTTTGAATAGAGAGGAAAACATAATATTTGAATATATTAATTGATCAAAAATACAAGTAATGAACTTAATTGTTTAAAATACACGTTTATGGATGACTATTATAAATAGCAATCCCAACCTTTAATGTTGGGTCAAGCATATTGCTCTTAAGGGGAGTGGGGAGACTTCTTATTAGAGTCCATTGCATTAGCTTTTTCTTAAGTTATATGTTTATAGACTAAACTTTTATAAATCATTTCACATCGCTTTGTCAGAAGGGTGACAATTAAGAAAATTGCAAAATTTAAATTCACTAGATTCTTAACATTGCATTTATCTTTATAAGACTTTAAAATTATCAAAGTTGAAAAAATATAATGTTTTGATTTTTCAATTATTGTTTATGCCACTACATTTTGAATGGTGAGAAAAACATAATATTTGAATATGTTAATGGAACAAAAAAACAACTAAAGGACTTAATTGTGTAAAATACACTTTTATGGATTAATATTCTAAATTGCAATCCCAAACTTTAATGTTGGGTCAAGCGTATTGCTCTTGAGGGGAGTGGGAAGACTTCTTATTAATGTCCATTGCATTAGCTTTATCTTAAGTAAGATGTTTGTAGACTAAAATTATATAAATAATTTCATATCACATTGTCGGAAAGGAGACCATTAAGAAAATTGCAAAATTTAAATTCAATAGATTCTTAACATTGCATTTATCCCTATAAGACTTTAAAATTATCAAAGTTGAAAAAATGGAATGCATTGATTTTTCAATTTGTTGTTAATGCCATTGCATTTTGAACGGTGAGAAAAACATAATATTTGAATATGTTAATTGAACAACAATATAACTAAAGGACTCAATTGTGTAAAATACACTTTTATGGATTAGTATTCCAAATAGCAATCCCAAGCTTTAATGATGGGTCAAGCATATTGCTCAACAGATTCTTAACATTGCATTTATGCCTATACGACTTTAAAATTATAAATGTTGAAAAAATGTAAGGTTTTGGCTTCTAAATTTATTTTTAATGCCAATGCACTTTGAATGCAAAGGAAAACATAATATTTGAATATATTAATTGATCAAAAATACAGGTAATGGACTTAATTGTTTAAAATACACGTTTATGGATGACTATTATAAATAGTAATCCCAAGCTTTAATGTTAGGTCAAGTGTATTGCTCTTGAGGGGGGTGGGGAGGCTTCTTATTAAAGTCCATTGCATTAGCTTTTTCTTAAGTTATATGTTTATAGACTAAACTTTTATAAATCATTTCATGTCGCGTTGTTGGAAGAGAGACAATTAAGAAAGTTGCAAAATTTAAATTCAATAGATTCTTAACATTGCATTTATCCCTATAAGACTTTAAAATTATCAAAGTTGAAAAAATGTAATGTTTTGATTTTCAATTATTGTTAATGCCACTCCATTTTGAATGGTGAGAAAAACATAATATTTGAATATGTTAATTGAACAAAAATACAACTAAAGGACTCAATTGTGTAAAATACACTTTTATGCATTAATATTCTAAATAGCAATCCTAAACCTTAATGTTCGGTCAAGTGTATTGATCTTGAGGGGAGTGGGAAGACTTTTTATTAGAGTCCATTCCATTAGCTTTTTTTAAGTAATATGTTTGTAGACTAAAATTTTATAAACCATTTCATATCGCATTGTCGGAAGGGTGACCATTAAGAAAATTGTAAAATTTAAATTCAACAGATTCTTAACATTGCATTTATCCCTATAAGACTTTAAAATTATCAAAGTTGAAAAAATATAATGTTTTGATTTTTCAATTATTGTTTATGCCACTTCATTTTGAATGGTGAGAAAAACGTAATATTTGAATATGTTAATGAAACAAAAAAACAACTAAAGGTCTTAATTGTGTAAAATATACTTTTATGGATTAATATTCTAAATAGCAATCCTAAACTTTAACGTCGGGTCAAGCATATTGCCCTTGAGGGGAGTGGAAGACTTCTTATTAGAGTCCATTGCACTAGCTCTTTGTTAAGTAAGATGTTTGTAGACTAAGATTATATAAATCATTTCATATCGCACTATTGGAAGCGTGACAATTAAGAAAATTGCAAAATTTAAATTGACTAGATTCTTAACATTGCATTTATCCCTTTAATACTTTAAAATTGTCAAATTTGAAAAAATGTAAAGTTTTGATTTTTCAATTATTGTTTAAACCACTGCATTTTGAATGGTAAGAAAAACATAATATTTGAATATGTTAATGGAACCTAAAAAACAACTAAAGGACTCATTGTGTAAAATACACTTTTATGGATTAATATTCTAAATAACAATCATAAACTTTAATGTTAGGTCAAGCATATTGCTCCTGAGGGAAGTGGGGAGGCATCTTATTAAACTCAATTGCATTAGCTTCTTCTTAAGTAATATGTTTGTAGACTAAAATTATATAAATCATTTCATATCACATTGTCGGAAAGGAGAGGATTAAAAAAATTGCAAAATTTAAATTCAAGAGATTTTTAACATTGCATTTATCCCTATAAGACTTTAAAATTATCATAGTTGAAAAAATGTAAGGTTTTGACTTCAAAATTTATTGTTAATGCCATTGCACTTTGAATGGAGAGGAAAACATAGTATTTGAATATATTAATTGATCAAAAATACAAGTAATGGACTCGATTATTTAAAATACATGTTTATGGATGACAATTATAAATAGCAATCCCAAGCTTTAATGTTGGGTCAAGCATATTGGTCTTGAGGGGAGTGGGGAGACTTCTTATTAGAGTGCATTGCATTAACTTTTTCTGAAGTAATATGTTTATAGACTAAACTTTTATAAATCATTTCATATTGCATTGTCGGAAGGGAGACAATTAGAAAAGTTGCAAAATTTCAATTCAATAGATTCTTAACATTTCATTTATCCCTATAAGACTTTAAAATTAGCCAAGTTGAAAAAATGTAATGTTTTGATATTCAATTATTGTTAATGCCACTATAGTTTGAATGGTGAGAAAAACATAATATTTGAATATGTTAATGGAACAAAAATACAACTAAAGGACTCAATTGTGTAAAATACACTTTTATGCATTAATATTCTAAATAGCAATCCCAAATCTTAATGTTCGGTCAAGCATATTGCTTTTGAGGGGAGTGGGAAGACTTCTTATTAGAGTCCATTCCATTAGCTTTTTCTTAAGTAATATGTTTGTAGACTAAAATTTTATAAATCTTTTCATATCGTGTTGTTGGACGAGAGACAATTAAGAAAGTTGCAAAATTTAAATTCAATAGATTCTTAACATTGCATTTATCCCTATAAGACTTTAAAATTATAAATGTTGAAAAAATGTAAGGTTTTGGCTTCTAAATTTATTGTTAATGCCATAGCACTTTGAATAGAGAGGAAAAGATAATATTTGAATATATGAATTGATAAAAAATAGATGTAATGGACTCAATTGTTTAAAATACATGTTTATCGATGACTATTATAAATAGCAATCCCAAGAATTAATGTTGGGTCAAGCGTATTGCTCTTGAGGGGAGTAGGGAGAGTTCTTATTAGAGTCCATTGCATTACCTTTTTCTTAAGTAATATGTTTATAGACTAAACTTTTATAAAGCATTTCATATCACGTTGCCGAAAAAGAGACAATTAAGAAAGTTGCAAAATTTAAATTCAAGAGATTTTTAACATTGCATTTATTGCTATAAGACTTTAAAATTGTCAAAGTTGAAAAAATGTAAGGTTTGAAGTTCTAAATTTATTGTTAATACCATTGCACTTTGAATGGAAAGGAAAACATAGTATTTGAATATATTAATTGATAAAAGATACAAGTAATGTACTCAATTGTTTAAAATACACGTTTATGGATGACTATTATAAATAGCAATGCCAAGCTTTAATGTTGGGTCAAGTGTATTGCTCTTGAGGGGGGTAGGGAGATTTCTTATTAGAGTCCATTGCATTAGCTTTTTCATAAGTAATATGTTTATCGACTAAAATTTTATAAATCATTTCATATCGCGTTGTCGGAAGAAAGACAATTAAGAAAGTTGCAAAATTTCAATTTAATAGATTCTTAACATTGCATTTATCCCTATAAGACTTTAAAATTATCAAAGTTGAAAAAATGTAATGTTTTGATTTTCAATTATTGTTAATGTCACTGCATTTTGAATGGTGAGAAAAACATAATATTTGAATATGTTAATGGAACAAAAATACAACTAAAGGACTCAATTGTGTAAAATACACTTTTATGGATTAACATTCTAAATAGGAATATGAAATTTTAATGTCGGGGCAAGCATATTGCTCTTGAGGGGAGTGGGAAGACTTCTTATTAGAGTCCATTCCATTAGCTTTTTCTTAAGTAATATGTTTGTAGACTAAAATTTTATAAATCATTTCCTATCGTGTTGTCGGACGGGAGAGAATTAAGAAAGTTGCAAAATTTAAATTCAATAGATTCTTAACATTGCATTTATCCCTATAAAACTTTAAAATTATCAAACTTGAAAAAATGTAATGTTTTGATTTTCAATTATTGTTAATGCCACTGCATTTTGAATAGTGAGAAAAACATAATATTTGAATATGTTAATGGAAAAAAAAATAAAACTAAAGGAATTATTTGTGTAAAATATACTTTTATGGATTAATATTCTAAATAGCAATCTCAAGTTCTAAATAGCAATCTCAAGTTCTAAATAGCAATCTTAATATGTTTGTCGACTAAAATTTTATAAATCATTTCATATCACATTGTCGGAAGGGTAACAATTAAGAAAATTGCAAACTTTAAATTCAATAGATTCTTAACATTGCATTTATCCCTATAAGACATTAAAATTATCAAAGTTGAAAAAATGGAATGTTTTGATTTTTCAATTTATCGTTAATGCCATTGCATTTTGAACGGTGAGAAAAACATAATATTTGAATATGTTAATTGAACAAAAATATAACTAAAGGTCTCAATTGTGTAAAATACACTTTTATGAATTAATAGCAATCTCAAGCTTTAATGTTGGATTAAGCATCTTGCTCCTGAGGGAAGTGGGGAGGCATCTTATTAAAGTCCATTACGTTAGCTTTTTCTTAAGTAATATGTTTGTAGACTAAAATTATATAAATCATTTCATATAGAATTGTCGAAAAGGCGACAATTAAGAAAATTGCAAAATTTAAATTCAACAGATTCTTAACATTGCATTTATCCCTATAAGACTTTAAAAATATAAATGTTGAAAAAATGTAAGGTTTTGGTTTTTAAATTTATTGTTAATGCCATTGCACCTTGAATGGAGTGGAAAAGATATTATTTGAATATATTAATTAATCAAAAATACAAGTAATGGACTCAATTGTTTAAAATACACGTTTATGGATGACTATTATAAATAGCAACCCCAAGGTTTAATGTTGGGTCAAGCGTATTGCTCTTGAGAGGAGCGGGGAGACTTCTTATTAAAGTCCATTGCATTAGCTTTTTCTTAAGTAAGATGTTTGTTGACTAAGATTATATAAATCATTTCATATCGTACTGTCGGAAAGGATAAAATTAAGAAAATTGCAAAATTTAAATTCAACAAATTTTTAACATTGCATTTATTCCTATAAGACTTTAAAATTATCGAAGTTGAAAAAATGGAATGTTTTGATTCTTCAATTTATTGTTAATGCCACTGTATTTTGAACAGTGAGAAAAGTATAATATTTAAATATGTTAATTGAACAAAATATAACTAAAGGTCTCAATTGTGTAAAATACACTTTTATGGATTAATATTCTAAATAGTAATCCCAAGTTTTAATGTTGGGTTAAGCATATTGCTCCTGAGGGAAGTGGGGAGGCATCTTATTAAAGTCCATTGCATTAGCTTTTTCTTAAGTAATATGTTTGCAGACTAAAATTTTATAAATCATTTCATATTGCATTATCGGAAAGGAGACAATTAAGAATATTCCAAAATTGAAATTCAACAGATTCTTAACATTGCATTTGTCCCTATGAGACTTTAAAATTATAAATGTTCAAAAAATGCAATGTTTTGATTTTTCAATTTATTGTTAATGCCATTGCACTATGAATGGAGAGGAAAACATAATATTTGAATATGTTAATTGATCAAAAATACAATTAATGGACTCAATTGTATAAAATACACGTTTATGGATCACTATTATAAATAGCAATCTTAAGCTTTAATGTTGGGTCAAGCGTATTGCTCTTATGGGGAGTGGGGAGACTTCATATTAGAGTCCATCCCATTAGCTTTTTCTTAAGTAATATGTTTGGAGACTAAAATTTTATAAATCATTTCCTATCGCATTGTTGGAAGGGAGACAATAAAGAAAATTGCAAAATTTAAATTCAACAAATTCTTAACATTGCATTTATCCCTATAAGACTTTAAAATTATCAAAGTTGAAAAAATGCAATGTTTTGATTTTTCAATTTATTGTTATTGTCACTGCATTGTCAATGGTGAGAAAAAGATAATATCTGAATATGTTAATTGAGCAAAAATACAAGTAATAGACTCAATTGTATAAAATACACATTTATGGATGACTATTATAAATAGCAATCCTATGCTTTATTGTTGGGTCAAGCGTATTGCTCTTGAAGGGAGTGGGGAGACTTCTTATTAGAGTCCATTGTGTTAGCTTTTTCTTATGTAATATGTTTGTAGACTAAAATTATATAAATCATTTTCATATCCCTCTGTCAGAAAGGAGACAATTAAGACAATTGCAAAATTTATATTCAACAGATTCTTAACATTGCATTTGTCCCTATAAGACTTTAAATTTATCAAAGTTGAAAAAATGCAATGTTTTGATTTTTTTTTTTATTTATTGTTAATGCCACTACATTTTAAATGGAAAAAAAAAACGTAATATTTGAGTATGTTAATGGAACAAAAATACAATTAAAGGACTAAATTGTGTAAATACACTTTTATGGATTAATATTTTAAATAGCAATCCCATGCTTAAATGTTGGGTCAAGTGTATTGCTCTTGAGGGGAGTGGGGAGACTTCTTTTTAGAGTCGATTGCTTTAACTTTTTCTTAAGTAATATGTTTGGAGACTAAAATTATATAAATCAATCCATATCGCATTGTTGGAAAGGAGACAATTGAGAAAATTGCAAAATTTAAATTCAACAGATACTTAACATTGCATTTACCCCTATAAGACTTTAAAATTATAAAAGTTGAAAAAATGCAATGTTTTGATTTGTCAATTTATTGTTAATGCCATTGCATTTTAAATGGGGAGAAAAACATGATATTTGATTATGTTAATTGATCAAAAATATAAGTAATGGACTTAATTGTATAAAATACCCATTTATGGATGACAATTATAAATAGAAATCGTAAGCTTTAATGTTGCGTCAAGCGTATTACTCTTAAGGGGAGTGGGAAGACTTCTTTTTAAAGTCTATTGCATTAGCTTTTTCTTAAGCCATATGTTTGTAGACTAAAATTAAATAAATCCTTTCATATTGCATTGTCATAATGGAGACAATTAAGAAAATTGCAAAATTTAAATTTAAAAGATTCTTAACTTGCATTTATGCCTATAAGACTTTAAAATTATCAAAGTCGAAAAAATGCAATGTTTTGATTTATCAATTTATTGTTAATGCCACTGCATTTTTGAATGGTGTGAAAATCAAGCTTTATGGATTAATATTCTAAATAAAAATCCCAAGCTTTAAAGTTAGATCAAGCTTATTCCTCTTAAGGGAAGTGGGGAGACTTCTTATTAGAGTCCATTGCATTAGTTTTTTCTTAAGTAGTATGTTTGTAGGCTAAAATTATATAAATTGTTTCATACCGCATAGTCGAAAAGGAGACAATTAAGAACATTGCAAAATTTAAATTCAACAGGTTCTTAACATTGCATTTATCCCTATAAGACTTTAAACTTATAAAAGTTGAAAAAATGCAATGCTTTGATTTTTCAATTTATTGTTAATGCCATTGCATTTTGAATGGAGAGAAAATTATATAAATCATTTCATATTGCATCGTCAAAAAGGAGCCAATTAAGAACATTGCAAAATTTAAATTCAACAAGTTCTTAACATTGCATTTATCCTTATAAGACTTTAAAATTATAAAAGTTGAAAAAATGCAATGCTTTGATTTTTCAATTTATTGTTAATGCCATTACATTTTGAATGGAGAGAAAAACAAAATATTTGAATATGTTATGGAACAAAAATACAACTAAAGGACCCAATTGTGTAAAATACACTTTTATGGATTAATATTCTAAATAACAATCCCAAGTTTTAATGTTGGGTCAAGCATATTGCTCTTAAGGGGAGTGGGGAGACTTTTTATTAGAGTCCATTGCAGTAGCTTTTTCTCAATTAATATGTTTGTAGACTAAAATTATATAAATCCTTTCATATTGCATTGTCAGAAAGGAGACAATTAAGAAAATTGTAAAATTTAAACTCAACAAATTCTTAACATTGCATTTATCCCTATAAGACTTTAAAATTATAAAAGTTGAAAAAATGCAATGTTTCGATTTTTTAATTTATTGTTAATGTCATTGCATTTTGAATGGAGGGAAAAACATAATATTTGAATATGTTAATTGGTCAAAAATACAACTAATGGACTCAATTGTATAAAATACACGTGTATGAATGACTATTATAAATAGCAATCCCAAGTTTTAACGTTGGGTGAAGCGTATTGCTCTTAAGGGGAATGGGGAGACTTTTTTTTTTAGTCCATTGCATTATCCTTTTCTTAACTAATATCTTTGTAGACTAAAATTATATAAATCATTTCATACTGCATTGTTGGAAAGGAGACAATTAAGAAAATTGCAAAATTTAAATTCAACAGATTCCTAACATTGCATTTATCGCAATAAGACTTTAAAATTATAAAAGTTGAAAAAATGCAATGTTTCGATTTTTTAATTTATTGTTAATGACATTCCATTTTGAATGGGGAGAAAAACATAATATTGAATTTGTTAATTGGTCAAAAATACAAGGAATGGACTCAATTGTATAAAATACATGTGTATGGATGGCTATTATAAATAGCAATCCCAAGTTTTAATGTTGGATCAAGCGTATTGCTCTTGAGGGGAGTGGAGAGACTTCTTTTTAGAGTCCATTGCATTAGCTTTTTCTTAACTAATATGTTTATAGACTAAAATTATATAAATTATTTCCTGTTGCATTGTCGGAAAGGAGATAATTAAGAAAATTGCAAAATTTAAATTCAGTAGATTCTTAACATTAAATTTATCACTATAAATCTTTAAAATTATAAAAGCTGAAAAAATGCAATGTTTCAATTTCTCAATTTATTGTTAATGTTGTTGCATTTTGACTGGTGAGGAAAACATAATATTTGAATATGCTAATTGATCAAAAATACAAGTAATTGACTCAATTGAATAAACTACACGTTTGTGGATGACAATTATAAATAACAATCCCAAGCTTTAATGTTGGGTCAAGCGTATTGCTCTCGAGGGGAGTAGGGAGACTTCTTATTAGAGCCCATTGCATTAGCTTTTTCTTAAGTAATATGTTTTTAGACTAAAACTTTATAAATCATTTCATATCGCATTGTCGAAAAGGAGTTAATTAAGAAAATAGCAAATTTTAAATTCAATAGATTCTTGGCATTGCATTTATCCCTATAAGACTTTAAAATTATCAAAGTTGAAAAAATGTAATGTTTTGATTTTTCAATTTATTGTTAATGCTATTGCATTTTGAATAGAGAGAAAAACATAATATTTTAATATGTTAATTGGTCAAAAATACAAGTAATGGGCTCAATTGTATAAAATACATGTGTATGGATGACTATTATAAATAGCAATCCTAAACATTAATGTTGGGTCAAGCATATTGCTCTTGATGGGAGTGGGGAGACTTCTTTTTAATGTCCATTGCATTAGCTTTTTCTTAAGTAATATGTTTGTAGACTAAAATCTTATAAATTATTTGATATCGCATTGTTGGAAAGGAGATAGTTAAGAAAATTGCAAAATTTATATTCAACAGATTCTTAATATTGCATTTATCCCCATACGACTTTAAAATTATCAATGTTGAAAAATGCATTGTTTTTATTTTTCAATTTTTTTTAATACCACTGCATTTTGAATGGTGAGAAAAAAACAATATTTGAATTTATTAATTAAACAAAAATACAAGTAATGGACTCAATTGTATAAAATACACGTTTATGGATGACTATTGTAAATAGCAATCCCAAACTTTAATGTTGGGTCAAGCGTATTGCTCTTGAGGGGAGGGGGAAGACTTCTTATTAGGCTTTTTCTTATGTAATATGTTTGTAGAATAAAATTATATAAATCATTTCATATCGCACTTTCAGAAAGGAGGCAAGTAAGAAAATTGTAAAATTTAAATCCAACAGATTCTTAAGATGGTATTTATCCCTATAAGACTTCAAAATTATAAAAGTTGAAAAAATTCAATGTTTTGGTTTTTTAATTTATTGTTAATGTCATTGCATTCTAAATGGTGAGAAAAAGGTAACATTTGAATAACTTAATGGAACAAAAATACAACTAAAGGACCCAATTGTGTAAAATAAACTTTTATGGATTAATATTCTAAATAGCAATCCTAAGCTTTAATGTTGGGTCAAGCATATTGCTATTAAGGGGAGTGGGGAGACTTCTTATTGGAACCCATTGCATTAGACTAAAATTATATAAATCTTTTCATATCGCATTGTCAGAAAGGAGACAATTAAGAAAATTGCAAAATTTACATTCAAGAGATTTTTAACATTGCATTTATCCCTATAAGACTTTAAAATTATCAAATTGTTAATGCCACTGCGTTTTCAATAGCCAGAAAAACATAATATTTGAATATGTTAATTGATCAAAAATACACGTTTATGGATGACTCTTATAAATAGCAATCCCAAACTTTAATGTTGGGTCAAACGTATTGCTCTTGAGGGGAGGGGGAAGACTTCTTATTAGAGTTCATTGCATTAGCTTTTTCATAAGCAATATGTTTGTAGACTAAAATTATATAAAGCATTTCATATCGCACTTTCGGAAAGGAGACATGTAAGAAAATTGCAAAACTTAAATCCAATAGATTCCTAACATTGGATTTATCCCTATATGACTTTAGAATTATCAAAGCTGAAAAAATGTAATGTTTTGATTTTTCAATTTATTGTTAATGCCAGTGCATTTTGAATGGAGAGAAAAATATAATATTTTAATATGTTAATTGGTCCAAAATACAAGTAATGGACACAATTGGGTCAAGCGTATTGCTCTTGAGGGGAGTAGGGAGACTTCTTTTTAAAGTCCATCGCATTAGCTTTTTCTTAAGTAATATGTTTGTAAACTAAAATTTTGTAAATAATTTCATATTGCATTGTTGGAAAGGATTCAATTAAAAAAATTGCAAAATTTAAATTCAACCGATTCTTAATGTAGCACTTATCCCTATAAGACTTTTAAATTATCAAAGTTGAAAAATTGCAATGTTTCGATTTTCAATTTATTGTTAATGCCATTGAATTTTGAAAGGAGAGAAAACATAATATTTGAATATGTTAATTGGTCAAAAATACAAGTAATAAACTCAGTTGTATAAAATACATGTGTATGGATGACTATTATAAATAGCAATCCGAAGCTTTAATGTTGGGTCAAACATATTGCTCTTGGTGGGAGTGGGGAGACTTCTTTTTAATGTCCATTGCATTAGCTTTTTCATAAGTAATATGTTTGTAGACTAAAATCTTATAAATCATTTCATATCGCATTGTTGGAAAGGAGACACTTAAGAAAATTGCAAAATTTATATTCAATAGATTCTTAACATTGCATATATCCCTATACGACTTTGAAATTATCAATGTTGAAAAAATGCATTGTTTTTATTTTTCAAATCTTTTTTACTATCACTGCATTTTGAATGGTGAGAAAAAAATAATATTTGAATATATTAATTGAAAAACAATACAAGTAACGGACTCAATTGTATAAAATACACGTTTATGGATGACTATTATAAATAGCCATCCCAAGCTTTAATGTTGGGTCAAGCGTATTGCTCTTGAGGGGAGGGGGAAGACTTCTTATTAGAGTTCATTGTATTAGCTTCTTCTTATCTAATATGTTTGTAGACTAAAATTATATAAATCATTTCATATCGCACTTTCAAAAAGGAGGCAAGTAAGAAAATTGCAAAATTTAAATCCAACAGATTCTTAAGATGGTATTTGTCCCTATAAGACTTCAAAATTATAAAGGTTGAAAAAATTCAATGTTTTGGTTTTTCAATCTATTGTTAATGCCATTGCATTCTGAATGGTGAGAAAAAGGTAACAAAAGAATAACTTAATGGAACAAAAATACAACTAAAGGACCCAATTGTGTAAAATACACTTTTATGGATTAATATTCTAAATAGCAATCCCAAGCTTTAATGTTGGGTCAAGCGTATTGCTATTAAGGAGAGTGGGGAGACGTCTTATTGGAGCCCATTGCATTAGACTAAAATTATATAAATCTTTTCATATAGCATTGTCAGAAAGGAGACAATTAAGAAAATTGAAAAATTTATATTCAAGAGATTCTTAACATTGCATTTATCCTTATAAGACTTTAAAATTATCAAATTGTTAATGCCACTGCGTTTTCAATAGCCATAAAAGATAATATTTGAATATGTTAATTGATTAAAAATACACGTTTATGGATGACTCTTATAAATAGCAATCCCAAGCTTTAATCTTGGGTCAAGCGTATTGCTCTTGAGGGGAGGGGGAAGACTTCTTATTAGAGTCCATTGCATTAGCTTTTTCATAAATAATATGTTTGTAGACTAAAATTATATAAATCATTTCATATCGCACTTTCGGAAAGGAGACATGTAAGAAAATTGCAAAACTTAAATCCAACAGATTATTAACATTGGATTTATCCCTATATGACTTTAGAATTATCAAAGTTGAAAAAATGTAATGTTTTGGTTTTTCAATTTATTGTTAATGCCAGTGCATTTTGAATGGAGAGAAAAATATAATATTTTAGTATGTTAATTGGTCAAAAATACAACGGACACAATTGTAGAAAATAAACGTGTATGAAAGGCTATTACAAATAGCAATCCCAAGCATTAATGTCGGGTCAAGCATATTGCTCTAAAGGGGAGTGGGGAGACTTCCTTTTAGAGTCCATTGCTTTAACTTTTTCTTCAATAATATGTTTGTAGACTAAAATTACATAAATCATTTCATATCGCATTGTCGAAAGGGAGACAATGAAGAAAATTGCAAAATTTAAATTCAACAGATTCTTACCATTACATTTATCCCTATAAGACTTTAAAATTATCAAAGTTGAAAAAATGCAATGTTTTGATTTTTCAATTTATTGTTAATGCCAGTGCATTTTGAATGAAGAGAAAAACATAATATTTTAATATATTGATGGGTCAAAAATACAAGTAATGGACACAATTGTATAAAATACAAGTGTATGGATGACTACTATAAATAGCAATCCCAAGTTTTAATGTTGGGTCAAGCGTATTGCTCTTGAGGGGAGTGGGGAGACTTCTTATTGGAGCCCATTGCATTAGCTTTTTCTTAAGTAATATGTTTGTAGACTAAAATTTTATAAATCATTTCATATTGCATTGTCAAAAAGGAGACGATTAAGAAATTTGCAAAATTTAAATTCAACATATTCTTAGCACTGCATTTATCCCTATAGGACTTTAAGTTGAAAGAACATAATGTTTTGATTTTTCAATTTATTGTTAATGACAGTGCATTTTGAATGGAGAGAAAAACATAATATTTTAATATGTTAATTGGTCAAAAATACAAGTAATGGACTCAATTGTATAAAATACACGTGTATGGATGACTATTATAAATAACAATCCTAAGCTTTAATCTTGGGTCAAGCGTATTGCTCTTGAGGGGAGTGGGGAGACTTCTTATTAGAACCCATTGCATTAGCTTTTTCTTAAGTAATATGTTTGTAGACTAAAACTTTATAAATCATTTCATATAGCATTGTCGAAAAGGAGTCAATGTTTGTAGACTAAAACTTCTTATTAGAACTCCACTCTTGAGGGGAGTGGGGAGACTTCTTTTTAAGGTCCATTGCATTAGCTTTTCCTTAAGTAATATGTTTGCAGACTAAAACTATATAAATCATTTCATATCATACTATCGGAAAGGCGACAATTCAGAAAATTGCAAAATTTATATTCAACAGATTCTTAACATTGCATTTATCCCTATAAGATTTTAAAATTATCATAGTGGAAAAAATGCAATGTTTTAATTTTTCAATTTATTGTTATTGCCCTTACATTTTGAATGGTGAGAAAAAAATAATATTTGAATATGTTAATTGAAAAACAATACAAGTAATGGACTTAATTGTATAAAATAAACGTCTATGGATGACAATTGTAAATAGGAATCCCAAGCTTTAATGTTGAGTCAAGAGTATTGCCCTTGAAGGGAGTGGGAAGACTTCTGATTAGAGCCCATTGCATTAGCTTTTTCTTAAGTAATATATTTGTAAACCAAAATTTTGTAAACCATTTCATATCGCATTGTCGAAAAGGAGACAATGAAGAAAATTGCAAAATTTAAATTCAATAGATTCTTAGCTTTTCATTTAGCCCTATAAGACTTTAAAATTATAAAAGTTGAAAAAATGTAATGTTTTGATTTTTCAATTTATTGTTAATGCCAATGCATTTTGAATGGAGAGAAAAACATAATATTTTAGTATGTTAATTGGTCAAAAATACAAGTAATGGACTCAATTGTATAAAATACACGTGTATGGATGACTATTATAAATAGCAATCCCAAGCTTTAACGTTGGGTTAAGCGTATTGCTCTTAAAGGGAATGGGGAGACTTCTTTTTAGAGTCCATTGCATTACTTTTACCTTAAGTAATATGTTGGTAGAATAAAACTATATAAATCATTTCATATTGCATTATCGAAAAGGCGACAATTCAGAAAATTGCAAAATTTATATTCAATAGATTTTTAACATTGCATTTATCCTTATAAGATTTTAAAATTATAAAAGTTGAAAAAATGCAATGTTTCGATTTCTCAATTTATTGTTAATGCCATTGCATTTTGAATGGAGAGAAAAACATAATATTTGAATATGTTAATTGGTCAAAAATCCTAGTAATGGACTCAATTGTATAAAATACATGTGTATGGATGACTATTATAAATAGCAATCCCGAGCTTTGATGTTAGGTCAAGCGTATTGCTTTTGAGGGGAGTGGGGAGACTTCTTATTAGAGTCCATTGCATTAGTTTTATCTTAAGTAATATGTTTGTAGATTAAAATTATAAAAATCCTTTCATATTGCATTGTCATAATGGAGACAATTAAGAAAATTGCAAAATTTAAATTCAACATATTCTTAACATTGCATTTGTCCTTATAAGACTTTAAGATTATAAAAGTTGAAAAAATGCAATGTTTCGATTTTTTAATTTATTGTTAACACCATTGCATTATGAATGGAGAGAAAAACGTGATATTTGATTATGTTAATTGATCAAAAATATAAGTAATGGACTCAATTGTATAAAATACACGTTTATGGATGGCTATTCTAAATAACAATCCCAAGCTTTAATGTTGGGTCAAACGTATTGCTCTTGAGGGGACTGGGGAGACTTCTTATTAGAGTCCATTGTGTTAGCTTTTTCTTAAGTAATATGTTTGTAGACTAAAATTATATGAATCATTTGATATCGCATTGTCGGAAAGGAGACAATTAAGAAAATAACAAAATTTTTATTCAACAGATTCTTAACATTGCATTGATTCCTATAAGACTTTGAAATTGTCAAAGTTGAAAAAATGTAATGTTTTGATTTTTCTATTTATTGTTAATGTCACTACATTTCGAATGGCGAGAAAAACCTAATATTTTAATAAGTTAATTGATAAAAAATACACGTTTATAGATGACTATTATAAAAAGCAATCCCAAGTTTTAATGTTGGGTCAAGTATATTGCTCTTGAGGGGAGTAGGGAGACTTCTTATTAGAGTCTATTGTGTTAGTTTTTTCTTGAGTAATACGTTTGTAGACTAAAATTATATAAATCATTTCATATCGCATTGTCGGAAAGGAGACAATGAAGAAAATAACAAAATTTTTATTCAACAAATTCTTGACATTGCATTGATTCCTATAAGACATTGAAATTATCAAAGTTGAAAAAATGCAATGTTTTGATTTTTCTATTTATTGTTAATGCCACAACATTTTGAATGGTGAGAAAAACCTAATATTTTAATAAGTTAATTGATGAAAAATATACGTTTATGGATGATTATTATAAAAAGCAATCCCAAACTTTAATGTTGTGTCAGGCATATTACTCTTGAAGGGTATGGGGAGACTTCTTTTTAAAGTCCATTACATTAGCTTTTCTTTAAGTAATATGTTTGTAGAATAAAATTATACAAATCATTTCATATCACATTGTCAGAAAGGCAACAATTCAAAAAATTGCAAAATTTATATTCAATAGATTCTTAACATTGCATTTATCCCTATAAGATTTTAAAATTATAAAAGTTGAAAAAATCCAATGTTTCGATTTCTCAATTTCTTGTTAATGCCATTGCATTTTGAATAGAGAGAAAAACATAATATTTGAATATGTTAATTGGTCAAAAATCCTAGTAATGGACTCAATTGTATAAAATACATGTGTATGGATGACTATTATAAATAGCAATCCTGAGCTTTAATGTTGGGTCAAGCGTATTGCTCTTGAGGGGTGTGGGGAGGCTTCTTATTAGAGTCCATTGCATTAGCTTTTTCTTAAGTAATATGTTTGTAGACTAAAAGGGTGTGGGGAGACTTCTTTTTAGAGTCCATTGCATTAGCTTTTCTTTAAGTGATATGTTTGTAGAATAAAACTATATAAATCTTTTCATATCACATTGTCAGAAAGGCAACAATTCAAAAAATTGCAAAATTTATATCCAACAAATTCTTAACATTGCATTTATCCTTATAAGATTTTAAAATTATAAAAGTTGAAAAAATCCAATGTTTCGATTTCTCAATTTATTGTTAATGCCATTGCATTTTGAATGGAGAGAAAAACATAATATTTGAATATGTTAATTGGTCAAAAATCCTAGTAATGGACTCAATTGTATAAAATACATGTGTATGGATGACTATTATAAATAGCAATCCTGAGCTTTAATGTTAGGTCAAGCGTATTGCTCTTAAGGGGTGTGGGGAGACTTCTTATTAGAGTCCATTGCATTAGCTTTTTCTTAAGTAATATGTTTGTAGACTAAAATTATAAAAATCCTTTCATATCGCATTGTCAAAATGGAGACAATTAAGAAAATTGCAAAATTTATATTCAACAGATTGTTAACATTGCATTCATCCCTATGAGACTTTAAAATTATAAAAGTTCAAAAAATGCAATGTTTCATTTTTTCAATTTATTGTTAATGCTAGTGCATTTTGAATGGAGAGAAAAACATAAGATTTGAATATGTTAATTGGTCAAAAATACAAGTAATAGACTCAATTGTATAAAATAAACGTGTATGGATGACTATTATAAATAGCAATTGCAAGCTCTATGGATCACTATTATAAATAGCGTATAGCTCTTGAGTTTAGTGGGGAGACTTCTTTTTAGAGTCCATTGCATTAGTTTTTCTTAAGTAATATGTTTGTAGACTAAAATTTTAAAAATCATTTCATATCACATTATCGAAAAGGAGACAATTAAGAAAATTGCAAAATTTAAATTCAACAAATTCTGAGCACTACATTTATCCCTATAAGACTTTAAAATTATCAAAGGTGAAAAAATGTAATGTTTCAATTTATTGTTAATGCCAGTGCATTTTGAATGGAGAGAAAAATATAATCTTTTAATATGTTAATTGGTCAAAAATACAAGAAATAGACTCAATTGTAAAAAATACATGTGTATGGATGACTATTATAAATAGCAATCTCAAGTTTTAATGTTGGGTCAAGCATATTGCTCTTGAGAGGAGTGCAGACACTTCTTATTAGAGTCCATTGCGTTACCTTTTTCTTAAGTAATATGTTTGTAGACTAAAATTATATAAATCATTTCATATTGCACTTTTAGGAAGGAGACACGTAAGAAAATTGCAAAATTTAAATCCAATAGATTTTTAACATTGTATTTATCCCTATAAGACTTTAAAATTATAAAAGTTGAAATAATGCAAAGTTATGATTTTTCAATTTATTGTTAATGCTGTTGTATTCTGAATGGTGAGAAAAACGTAATATTTGAATATATTAATGGAACAAAAATACAACTGAAGGACACAATTGTGTCAAATACACTTTTATGGATTAATATTCTAAATAAAAATCTCAAGTTTTAATGTTGGATCAAGCGTATTGCTCTTGAGGGGAGTGTGGAGGCTTGTTATTAGAGCCTATTGCATTGGCTTTTTCTTAAGTAATATGTTTGTGGACTAAAATTTTATAAATCATTTCATATCACATTGTTGTAAAGGAGAAAATTAAGAAAATTGCAAAATTTAAATTCAACATATTCTTAACATTGCATCTATGCCTATAAGATTTTAAAATTATTAAAGTTGAAAAAATGTAATATTTTGATTTTTCAATTAATTGTGAATGTCACTACATTTTGAATGGTGAGAAAAACATAATATTTGAATATGTTAATTGATAAAAAATACACGTTTATGGATGATTATTGTAAATAGCAATCCCAAACTTGAATGTTGGGTCCAGTGTATTGCTCTTAAGGGGAGTGGGGAGACTTCTTATTAAAGTCCATCGCATTAGCCTTTTCTTAAGTAATATGTTGGTAGACTAAAATTTTATAAATCATTTAATATCGCATTGTCAGAAAGGAGACAATTAAGAAAATTGCAAAATTTAAATTCATTAGATTCTTAATATCACATTTATCCCTATAAGACTTTAAAATTATCAAAGTTAAAAAAATGCAATGTTTTGATTTTTCAATTTATTGTTAATGCCAATGCATTTTGAATGGAGAGAAAAACATAATATTTTGCTATGTTAATGGGTCAAAAATACAAGTAATGGACTCAATTGTATAAAACACACGAGTATGGATGACTATTATAAATAGCAATCCCAAGCTTTAATGTTGAGTCAAGCGTATTGCTCTTGAGGGGAGTGGGGAGACTTCTTTTTAGAGTCCATTGCATTAGCTTTTCCTGAAGTAATATGTTCGTAGACTAAAATTTTATAAATAATTTCATATTGCTTTGTCGAAAAGGAGACAATTAAGAAAATTGCAAAATTTAAATTCAACAGACTCTTAACATTCCATTTATCCCTATAAGACTTTAAAATTATCAAAGTTGAAAAAATGTAATATTTTGATTTTTCAATTTATTGTTAATGCCACTGCATTTTGATTGGTGAGAACAACATAATATTTGAATATGTTAGTGGAATAAAAATACAACAAAAGGACTCCATTTTATAAAATACACTTCTATGGATTAAAATTCTAAATAGTAATCCCAAACTTTAATGTTGCATCAAGTATATTGCTCTCGAGGGGAGTGGCTTATTAAAGTCCATTGCATTAGCTTTTCCTTAAGTAATATGTTTGTAAACTAAAATTATATAAATCATTTCATATTGCTTTGTCAAAAAGGAGACAATTAAGAAAATTGCAAAATTTCAATTCAACAAATTCTTAACATTGCATCTATGCCTATAGGACTTTGAAATTATCAAAGTTGAAAAAATGTAATGTTTTCATTTTTCAATTTATTGTCAATGTCACTCCATTTTGAATGGTGAGAAAAACATAATATTTGAATATATTAATTGATCAAAAATACAAGTTTATGGATGACTATTATAAATAGCAATCCCAAGCTTTAATGTTGGGTCAAGCGTATTGCTTTTGAGGGGAGGGGAGTAGGGAGACTTCTTATTAAAGTCCATCGCATTAGCTTTTTCTTAAGTAATATGTTGGTAGACTAAAATTTTATAAATCATTTAATATTGCATTGTCGGAAAGGAGACAATTAAGAAAACTACAAAATTTAAATTCAACAGATTCTTAACATTGCATTCATCCCTATAAGACTTTAAAATTATAAAAGTTGAAAAAATGTAGTGTTTCAATTTTTCAATTTATTGTTAATGTCATTGCATTTTGAATGGAGAGAAAAACATAAGATTTGAATATGTTAATTGGTAAAAAATATAACTAATGGACTCAATTGTATAAAATACGTATGTATGGATGACTATTATAAATAACAATCCCAAGTTTTAATGTTGGGCCAAGCGTATTGCTCTTGAGGGGAGTGGGGAGACGTCTTTTTAGAGTCAATTGCGTTAGCTTTTTCTTAAGTAACATGTTTGTAGACTAAAATTATATAAATCATTTCATATTGTAATGTCAGAAAGGAGACAACTAAGAAAATTGCAAAATTTATATTCAACAGATTCTTACCATTGCCTTTATTCCTATAAGACTTTAAAATTATCAAAGTTGAAAAATTGCAATGATTTTATTTTTCTATTTATTGTTAATGCCACTGCATTTTGAATGGTGAGAAAAATGTAATATTTGAATAAATTAATGGAACAAAAATACAACTAAAGGACTCAATTATGTAAAATACATTTTTATGGATTAATATTCTAAATAGCAATCCCAAGCTTAAATGTTGGGTCAAGCATATAACTCTTGATGGGAGTGGGGACACTTCTTATTAAAGTCCGTCACATTAGCTTTTTCTTAAGTAATATGTTTGTAGACTAAAATTTTATAAATCATTTCATATCGCATTGTCGGAAATGAGACAATTAAGAAAAATGCAACATTTAAATGCATCAGATTCTTAACATTGCATTTATCCCTATAAGACTTGAAATTTATAAAAGTTGAAAAAATGCAATGCTTCGATTTCTCAATTTATTATTAATGCATTGCATTTTGAATGGAGAGAAAAACATAATATTTGAATATGTTAATTGGTCAAAATACAAGTAATGGACTCAATTGTATAAAATACACGTGTATAGATGACTATTATAAATAGTCATCCTAAGTTTTAATGTTGGGTCAAGCATATTGCTCTTAAGGGGAGTGGGGAGACTTCTTTTTTAGAGTCCTTTGCATTAGCTTTTTCTTTAGTAATTTGTTTGTAGGCTAAAATTTTATAAATCATTTCATATCGCATTGTTGAAAAGGAGACAATTAAGAAAAGTGGAAAATTTAAATTCAACAGATTCTTAGCATTCCATTTATCCCTATAAGACTTTAAAATTATCAAAGTTGAAAAAATGTAATGTTTTGATTTTTCAATTTATTGTTAATGCCACTGCATTTTGATTGGTGAGAACAACATAATATTTGAATATGTTAATGGAACAAAAATACAACAAAAGGACTCAATTGTGTAAAATACACTTCAATGGATTAAAATTCTAAATAGTAATCCCAAGTTTTAAGGTTGTGTCAAGTATATTACTCTCAAGGGGAGTGGGGAGACTTCTTATTAGAGTCCATTTCATATTGTTTTGTTAGAAAGGAGACAATTAAGAAAATTGCAAATTTTCAATTCAACAAATTCTTAACATTGCATTTATCCTTATATAACTTAAAATTATAAAAGTTGAAACAATGCAATATTTTGATTTTTCAATTTATTATTAATGCTAGTGCATTTTGAATGGGGAGAAAAATATAATATTTTAATATGTTAATTGGTCAAAAATACAAGTAATGGACTTAATTGTATAAAATAAACGTGTATGGATGACTATTATAAATAGCAATCTCAAGCTTTAATGTTGGGTCAAGCGTATTGCTCTTGAAGGGAGTGGAAAGGCTTCTTTTTAGAGTCCATTGCATTAACTTTTTCTTAAGTAATATGTTGGTAGACTAAAATTATATAAATCATTTCATATCGCATTGTCGGAAAGGAGACAATTAAGAAAATTGCAAAATTTATATTCAACAGATTCTTAACATTGCATTTATCCCTATTAGACTTTAAAATTATCAAAGTTGAAAAAATGCAATGTTTTGATCTTTTAATTTATTGTTAATGCCACTGTATTTTGAATTGTGAGAAAAAAAATAATATTTGAATATGTTAATTGAAAAACAATACAAGTAACAGAGTCAATTGTATAAAATACACGTTTCTGGATGACTATTATAAATAGCAATTCCAAGTGTTAATGTTGGATAAAGCATATTGCTTTTGAGGGGAGTGGGGAGGCTTCTTATTAGAGCCTATTGCATTAGCTTTTTCTTAAGTAATATGATTGTAGAATAAAATTTTATAAATCATTTCATATAACATTGTCGAAAAGGAGACAATTAAGAAAATTGCAAAATTTAAATTCAACAGATTCTTAGCATTCCATTTATCCTTATAAGAATTTAAAATTATCAAAGTTGAAAAAATGTAATGTTTTGATTAATCAATTTATTGTTAATGCCACTGCATTTTGATTGGTAAGAACAATATAATATTGGAATATGTTAGTGGAACAAAAATACAACTAAAAGACTCAATTGTGTAAAATACACTTCTATGGATTAAAATTCTAAATAGCAATCTCAAGTTTTAATGTTACGTCAAGTATACTGCTTTCGAGGGGAATAGGGAGACTTCTTATTAAAGTTCATTGCATTAGCTTTTTCTTAAGTAATATGTTTGTAGACTAAAATTATATAAATCATTCCATATCACACTGTCAGAATGGAGACAATTAAAAAAGTTTCAAAATTTAAATTCAACAGATTCTTAACATTGCATTTATCCTTATAAGACTTTAAAATTATAAAAGTTGAAAAAATGAAATGTTTTGATTTTTCAATTTATTGTTAATGTCATTGCATTTTGAATGGAGCGAAAAACATAATCTTTGAATATGTTAATTGGTCATAAATACAAGTAATGGACTCAATTATATAAAATACACATGTATGGATGATTATTATAAATAGCAATCCCAAAGCTTTAAAATTGGGTCAAGCGTATTGCTCTTGAGGGGAATGGGGAGACTTATTTTTAGAGTCCATTGCATTAGCTTTTTAAGTATTATGTTTGTAGACTAAAATTATATAAATCATTTCATATTGCACTCTTGGAAAGGAGACAAGTAGGAAAATTGCAAAATTTAAATTCAACAAATTCTTAACATTGCATTTATCCCTATAAAACTTTAAAATTATAAAAATTGAAAAAAATGCAATGTTTTGATTTTTCAATTTATTTTTAATGCCAGTGCATTTTGAATGGAGAGAAAAAGATAATATTTGAATATGTTAATTGATAAAAAATACAAGTAATGGACTCAATTGTATAAAATACACATTTATAAATGACTATTATAAATAACAATCCCAAGTTTTAATATTGGATCAAGCGTATTGCTCTTGAGGGGAAGCGAAGACTTCTTATTAGAGTCCATTACATTAGCTTTTTCTAAAGTAATATGTTTGTAGACTAAGATTATACAAATCTTTTCATATCGCATTGTTGGAAGGGAGACAATTAAGAATTTAAACTCAACAGATTCTTAACATTGCATTTATCCCTATAAGACTTTAAAATTGCCAAAGTTGAAAAAATGCAATGTTTCGATTTTACAATTTATTGTCTATTCCATTGCATTTTGAAGGGAGAGAGAAACATAATATTTGAATATGTTAATTGATCAAAAATACAAGTAATGGACTCAATTGTTTAAAATACATGTTTATCGATGACTATTATAAATAGGAATTCTAAGCTTTAATGTTGGGTCAAGCATATTGTTCTTGAGGGGAGTGGGGAGACTTCTTATTAGAAGCCACTACATTAGCTTGTTCTTAAGTAATATGTTTGTAAACAAAAATTATATAAATCATTTCATATCGCATTGTCAGAAAGGAGACAATTAAGAAAATTACAAAATTTAAATTCAACAAATTATGAACATTGAATTTATCCCTATAAGACTTTAAAATTATCAAAGTTGAAAAAATGCAATGTTTCGATTTTTCAATTTATTGTTAATGCCATTGCATTTTGAATGGAGAGAAAAACATAATATTTGAATATATTAATTGATAAAAAATACAAGTATTGGACTCAATTGTATAAAATACACTTTTATGGATAAATATTATAAATACCAATCTGAAGCTTTAATGGTGGGTTAAGCATATTACACTTAAGGGGAGTGGTGAAACTTCTTACTTGAGTCCTTTGCATTAGCTTTTTCTTAAGTAATATGTTTGTAGTCTAAAATTATATAAATCATTTCATATTGCTTTGTCGAAAAGGAGACAAAGAAGAAAATTGCAAAATTTAAATTCAACACACTCTTAACATTGCATTTATCCATAAAAGACTTTAAAATTATCAGTTGAAAAAATGCAATATTTTGATTTTTCAATTTATTGTTAATGCCACTGCATTTTGAAAGGTGACAAAAACATAATATTTGAATATGTTACTTGAATAAAAAAATACAACAAAAGGTCTCATTTGTATAAAATACACTTTTATGGATTAATATTCTAAATTGCGATCCCAAGTTTTAATGTTGGGTCAAGCATATTGCTCTTGAGGGGAGTGGAAAGACTTCTTATTAGAGTCAATTACATTAGCTTTTTCATCAGTAATATATTTGTAGTTTAAAATTATATAAGTCATTTCATATTGCATTGTCAAAAAGGAGATAATTAAGAAAATTGAAAAATTTAAATTCAACAGATTCTTAACTTTGTATTTATCCATATAAGACTTTAAAATTATCAAAGTTGAAAAAATGCAATGTTTTGATTTTTCAATTTATCATTAATGCCACTGCATTTTGAATCATGAGAAAAACATAATATTTGAATATGTTAATTGAACAAAAATACAACTAAAGTACTCAATTGTGTAAAATACACTTTTATGGATTAATATTCTAAATAGCAATCCCAAGCTTTAATGTTGGGTCAAGTATATTGCTCTTCAAGGGAGTAAGGAGACTTATTATTAGAGTTCATTGCATTTGCATTTTCATAAGTAATATGTTTGTAGACTAAAATTATATAAATGATTTCATATCGCATTGTTGGAAAGGAGACAAAGAAGAAAATTGCAAAATTTAAATTCAAAACACTTTTAACACTGCATTTATCCCTATAAGACATTAAAATTATCAATGTTTTGACTTTTCAATTTATTGTTAATGTCACTGCATTTTGAATGGTGAGAAACATAATATTTGAATATGTTACTTAAACAAAAATACAACTAAAGGACTCATTTGTATAAAATACACTTTTGTGGATTACTATTATAAATAGCAATCCCAAGCTTTAATGTTGGGTCAAGCGTATTGCTCTTGAGGGGAGTGGGGAGACTTCTTATTAGAGTCCACTGCATTAGCTTCTTTTAAGTAATATGTTTGTAGTCTAAAATTATATAAATCATTTCGTATCGCATTGTTGGAAAAGAGACAATTAAGAAAATTGCAAAATTTAAATTCAATTGATTCTTAAGATTGCATTAATCCTTATAAGACTTTAAAATTATAAAAGTTGAAAAAATGTAATGTTTTGATTCTTCAATTTATTGTTAATGCCACTGCATTTTGAATGATCAGAAAAACATAATATTTGAATATGTTAATTGAACAAATATACAACTAAAGGAC
>JAHLGP010016550.1:0-27581 GCA_020141445.1 Bruguiera sexangula
AAAAAACTCCAATTTTGAGAAGCAAACCTGATTTAAGGACCAATGCTTTCATAACACCGAATGTTAACACAAAGAATGTTATGAAACCCATAATCAAAAGAAGGAATTGAAGACCCAACGAAATATAAATGATGTCTAACATAAGTAAAACCTTGGCCCAATGCTCAAGGGAGCAAAAACTTAAGCTATAATCCCATACCCACAGTTCAAGGCATCATGAACCAATGGTGAAAGGAAGGATATTGGCATTACAATCCAGAAAGAATTGATTTGGTAGTACTGAGCTGAGTTGGAATGCCACAAATCGTAATAAGAGGCAGTTAAGAAAAGAACGAGAGAAAGAACTCCAATTTTGACAAGCAAAGGTGATTGAAAGCCCAAAGTTCTCGTAGCATCCAATGGTAAACAGAAAGAATGCAATGAAACCTAGAATCAACAAAAGGAATTGGAGACCCCAAGAAACATAAATGATTTCTCACATAAGTAAAACCTTGGCCCAATGACCAAAGGAAGAAGAACTTATGGTATAATCTTATACCGACAGTTCAAAGCATCATGAAGCAATGGTGAAAGGAAGGATATTGGCATTACAATCTAGAAAGATGAGATTTTGTAGTGATGAGCCTAGTTAGAATGCAACAAAATGTAATAAGAGGGGGCCATAGAACAAGAACTAGAGAAACAACTCAAATTTTGAGAAGCAAGCCTGATTTAAAGCCCAAAGTTGTCATAGCACTCAATGTTAAACACAAAGAATGCTATGAAACCCACAACCAAAAGAAGGAATTGAAGACCCCAAGAAACATAAACAATATTTAACTAAAGGAAAACCTTGTCCCGAACCTCAAAGGAACAAGAACTTAAGGTGTAATCCTACACCCATAGTTCAAAGCATCATCAACCAATAGTGAAAGGGAGAATATTGGCATTACAAACTAGAAAGAAGAGATTTGGTAGTAATGAGCCGAGTTTGAGTGCAACAAAATGTAATAAGAGGCAACAAAGAAGAAGAATGGAAGAAAAAACTCCAATTTTAATAAGCAAACTTGATTTAAAGCTGAAAGCTCTCAGAGCATCCAATATTAAGCACAAAGAATGCAATCAAACCCATAATCAAAAGAAGGAATTGAAGACCCCAAGAAAAATACTTTAGGTTTAAAAAACTAAAACCTTGGCCTAGTGATGAAAAGAACAAGATCTTAATGTATAATCCTATACCAACAGTTCAAAGCATTATGTACCCTCATTACACCCATTGTTAAACACAAAGAATGCAATGAAACCCACAATCAAAAAGAAGGAATTGAAGACCCTAAGAAACACAAATGATGTCTAAGATAAGTAAAACCTTGGCCCAAAGCTCAAAGGAACAAAAGCTTAAGGTATAATACTACACGCACTGTTCAAAGCATCGTCAACCAATGGTGAAAGGAAGGATATTGGCATTACAACCTAGAAAGAAGGGATTTCGTAGTAATGAGGCAAGTGGGAATGCAATAAGACATAACAAGAGGCAGCTAAGAAGAAGAACTAAAGAAAAAACTCCAATTTTGAGAAGCAAACTTGATTGAAAGCCTAAAGCTCTCATAGCATCCATTGTTAAACACAAAGAATGCTATAAAATCCACAATGAAAAGAAGAAATTGAAGACACCAAGAAACATTTAGGATGTTTAACAAAAGTAAAACCTTAGCCCAATGCTCAAAGAAACAAGAACTTAAGGAGTAATCCTATAACCACAGTTGACAGCATCATGAACCGATGGTTAAAGGAAGGATATTGGCATTACAATGTAGAAAGATGAGATTTGGTAGTAATGAGCTGAGTCAAAATGCAACAAAATGTAATAAGTGGCAACTAAGAGGAAGAACTAAAGAAAAAACTCCAATTTTGAGAAGCAAACCTATTTTAAATCCCAAAGCTCTCATAGCACTAAATGCTAAACACAAAAAATGCTATGAAACCCACAATCAAAAGAAGTAATTGAAGACCCAAGAAAGATAAACAATGTTTAAATAAAGTAAAATTGTGGTCCAATGCTCAAAGGAACAAGAACTTAAGGTGTAATCCTATACCCACTATTCAATTTATCATGAACCAATGGTGAAAGGATGGATGTTGGCATTACAGTCTAGAAAGACAATATTTGGTAGTAATGAGCCGAGTTTGAATGCAACAAAACATAAGTAGAGGCAGCTAAAAAGAAGAGCTAGAGAAAAAACTCCAAATTTGAGAAGCAAACCTGATTGAAAGCTTGAAACTCTCATAGCACCCAAAGTTAAACACAAAGAATGCTTTAAAACCCGCAATCAAAAAAAGGAATTGAAGACCCTAAGAAACATAAATGATGTCTAACATAAGTAAAACCTTGGCCTAAAGCTCAATGGAACAAGAATTTAAGGTGTAATCCTATGCCCATAGTTCAAGGCATCATGAACTAATGGTGAAGGGAAGGATATTGGCATTATAATATAGAAAGATGAGATTTGGCAGTAATGAGCCGAGTTGGAATGCAACAAAGTGTAATAAGGGGCAGCTAAGAAGAAGAACTAGAGAAAAAACTCCAATTTTTAGAAGCCAACCTGATTTCAAGCCCAAAGTTCTCATAGCACCCAATGTTAAACACAAAGAATGCAATGAAACCCATAATCAAAAGAAGAAATTGAAGACCTTAAGAAACATAAAGGATGTTTAACAAAAGTAAAACCTTGGCCTAATGCTCAAGGGAACAAGAACTTTAGGTATAATCCTATACCCATTGTTCAAGCATCATGAACCAAAGGTGAGAGGAACTAAGAAGAAGAACTAGAGAAAAAACTCCAATTTTGAGAAGCAAACCTGATTTCAAGCCCAAAGCTCTTTAAGCACTCAATGTTAAACACAAAGAATGCTATGAAACCTAAAATCAAAAGAAGAAATAGAAGACCCAGAGAAACATAAAAGATAAAACCGTGGCCCAATGCTCAAAGGAACAAGAACTTATGGTGTAATCTTATAACCACTATTCAAAGCATCATCAACCAATCCTAAAAAGACGAGATTTGGCAGTAATGAGTGGAGTTGGAATGCAACAAAACATAACAAGAGGCAGCTAAGAAGAAGAGTTGGAGAAAAAAACTCCAATTTTAATAAGCAAACCTCATTTAAAGCTCAAAGGTCTCATAGCACTGAATGTTAAACACAAAGGATGCTATGAAACCCATAATGATAAGAAGGAATTGAAGACCACAAGAAACATAAAGGTTGTTTAACAAAAGTAAAACCTTGGTTCAATGCTCAAAGGAACAAGAACTTAAAGTGTAATCCTATAACCACAATTCAAAGAATCATGAACCAATGGTGAAGGGAAGGATATTGGCCTTACAATCTAGAAAGACAAGATTTGGCAGTAATGAGCTGAGTTGGATTGCAACAAATTGTAACAATAGGCAGCTAAGAAGAAGAACTAGAGAAAAAACTCCAATTGTGAGAAGAAAACCTGATTCAAATCCCAAAGCTCTTATAGTGCCCAATGCTGAACACAAAAAATACTATGAAACCTACAATCAAAAGAAGTAATTGAAGACCCAAGAATGATAAACGATGTTTAGAAAAAGTAAAAGCTTGGCCCATTGCTCAAAGGAAGAAGAACTTAAGGTTTAATCCTATACCCACAGTTCAATTCATCATGAACTGAAGGTGAAAGGATGGATATTGGCATTACAGTCTAGAAAGACAATATTTGGTAGTAATGAGCCGAGTTAGAATGCAACAAAATGTAACAATAGGCAGCCTCGACCCAATGTTGAAAGGATCAAGAATTTAAGTTATAAACATAGATCCAATGTTCAAAGCCTCGAGAACAAAAGTTATAAGGCAGGATATTGACATTACTATCTATAAAGAAGTGATGTGAGAGTAATGAGTTGAGTTCAAATGCGACAAAATGTAATAAAATGCAGCTAAGAAGAAGGACTAGAGAAAAAACTCAAATTTTGATAAGCAAAGCTAATATAAAGCCCAAAAGTCTCGTAGCTCCAATGTTGAAGACAAAGGATGCAATGAAACCCACAATCAAAAGAAGGAATTAAAGACCCTGTGAAACATAATTTAGGTTTCACAAAATTAATGTGTCAGACGAATTCTCAAAGGAATAGGAACTTAACTTTTTTATGTATACCCAATGTTCAAAGCATCGTGACCCAAAGTGATAAGGCAGGATATTGGCAATACAATTTATAAAGAATTGATTTGAGAGTAATGAGTCAAGTTAGAATGTGACAAAATGTAGTACAAGGCAGCAAAACAGAAGAACTAGAGAAAAAACTCAAATTTTGATAATCTAATCTAATTTAAAATGCAAAGCTCTTTCATCACCCAATGTTAAACACAAAGAATGCAACGACACTGACAATCAAAGTTATAAGGTAGGATATTGGCATTACAATCTATAAATTAGTGATTTGAGAGTAATGAGCCGAGTTGGAATGTGACAAAATGTAATAAAATGCAGCTAGGAAGAACTAGAGAAAAAACTCAATTTTTGATAAGAAAATCTGATTTAAGGCCCAAAGCACTCATAGCACCTGATGTTAAAAACCATGACATCAACAAAATCCACAATCAAAAGAAGGAATTGAAGACCCCACGAAACATAATTCAGGTTTAACAAAAGTAAAGCCTCAGCCCAATGTTGAAAGGATCAAGAACTTAAGTTATAAAGATAGATCCAATGTTCAAAGGCTCAAGAATGAAAGTTATATGGTGGGATATTGGAAGTACAATCTATAAAGAAGTGATTTGAGAGTTGATATGAACTCCAATTATTTGTAAACGGAACCCAACACCAATGTTGGTATAGGATCGTTTTAACAAAGGTGAAGGGATTTTGGAGTTCTGACCCAATGATTATAAACAACCAAGAACCAGAACTTAAAGATTTAGACGCCACTCCTAACAACAAAAATGTTGAAGAAGATAAGTCTATTGAACCAACACACTTAAGTATGAAAGTTCAGAATTAGTTCTCAAAGAACTAAAGAAAATAGCTCATACACTCATCATCTACCATCCTCCCCTCCTGCCACCCTTTTTATATGCTAATGGCCCCTAAAACCCTAGCTAATAAGATGAGCTTATTAAGGAAATTCATCTAATCTGCCAGCCACCCCTTTTTATATGCTAATAAGATGGGCTTATTAAGGAAATTCATCCAACCCACAAAATAATAATAAAAACCCATGAAAATAACCCATTTAAATTCCCAAACATGGGCTCCCAAATCCAACTTCCTTCCCAAGGTCATGGTTCGCAAATTCCTCCATAGATGACAAATTCGTAAGCCCTGGTGAAGCCTCAATCATCCTTAACTCGTACTTAGCAACTTCCTAATAGTAAATGTTGCACAACAAGTTGTTGAGAGTTTTCTTTATTTTATTTGACCTTGCCTTTGTCATTAGTCCTCCAAGGTTGTGCAAAGTATCAACTCCCTTGTTGATTTGAGCTGGTACAATATGGCTTCCATCATTCCCACTCTCCTCAAAATGATTTGTCCTCAAATCAGCACCTACATCATCAAAGAGAAAAGGAGAAAGGTCAGAAACATTAAATGTTGAACTCACATTATACTCACCTGGCAAGTCAAGCTTATATGCATTATCATTGACTCTTCCCACCACTTGAAAAGGACCATCTCCCCTTGGTTGCAACTTTGATTTCCTTTGATTAGGAAATCTATCCTTCTGCAAATGTACCCAAACCCAATCACCAGGTTCAAAGGTGATATGCCTACGACCTTTGTTAGCTTGTGTTTCATATTGTTTGGTTTTTCTCTCAATGTTAAGCCTAGCTTTCTCATGAAGTTGCCTAACCACTTCAACCTTCTTTTTCCCATCTAAATTAACCTTGTCCTATATAGGCAATGGTACTAAATCCAAAGGAGGTAATGGATTATAACCATAAATAAGCTCAAAAGGAGAATAACCTGTGGCACTATGAACAACATGATTATAGGCAAACTCCACAAAAGGCAAACATTCTTCCTAGGTTCTAGAGTTCTTACCAATAATAGCATGCAACAATGTACCAAGAGTTTGATTTACTACCTCAGTCTATCCATTGGTTTGTGGATGGCAAGTTGTAGAAAACAACTTTGTTCCAAGCTTACTCAACAATATTTTCCAAAAATGGCTCAAAACTTTTGCATCGTGATCTTACACAATACTTTTCAACACTCCATGTAGGCAAACAATCTCTATATAAAATAAGTCTGCAACGTGTGTGGCATCATTTATTTTGGTGCAAGCAATGAAATGTGCCATCTTTGAAAACTTGTCAACTACAACAAGAATACAATCTCAGCCCTTCTTGGACCTAGGTAACCCACGAATAAAATCCATAGAGATGTTGTTCTAATGTTCACAAGGAATTTCTAAGGGCATATACTTACCATGGGGCCAAAAGAAATCTTTCAACATCCCTTTCCATATATGGCCAAAAGAAATGTTCATTTAAATCATCAAAAGTCTTTTGAATGTCAAAGTGTCCTATTAAACCACCCGCATGAGCTTCTCTCACAAGTAATGCTCTCATAAACCCTTAAGGAATACAAATCTTATTTACTTTAAACAAACACCCCTCATGTCTATAGAACTTACCAAAGGCAGCTTTCTCATATGCAGCATATATGTTACTGAAGTCAGCATCATTAACATACAAATCAATAATGTGCTCAAACCCCAGCAACTTAACTCTCAAAGTGCTAATCAATGTGTACCTATGTGACAATGCATCAGCAACAACATTTTCCTTACCTGATTTGTATTGAATTACATAAGGAAAAGTTTCAATAAATTCAATCCATTTTGCATGTCTCCTGTTCAACTTACCTTGCCCCTTTAAGTATTTTAAAGACTCATGATCAGTATGAATTACAAACTCCTTGTGCCAAAGGTAATGCTGCAACATTTCTAAAGTCCTAACAAGTGCATACATTTCTTTATCATAAGTTGGATAATTCAATGTTGCCCCACTCAACTTCTCACTAAAGAATGCAATAGGTTGTTTCTCTTGCATGAGAACTCCCCCAATCTCAATGCCTGATGCATCACATTCAATTTCAAAGATCTTAGAACAATCAAGTAAAGCAAGAAGTGGCGCATTACACAACTTAGTCTTAAGCAAATCAAACGCATCTTGTTGTTCTTTACTCCACTTGAAACCCACAGTCTTTTTAATCACCTCACTCAATGGTGCAGCTATGATACTAAAACCCTTAATAAACCTCTTATAAAAGCTAGCCAAACCATGGAAACTCCTCACATCACTCACACTCTTAGGTGTAGGCCATTCTTGAATTGCCTTAATCTTCTCTTTATCAACCTCTATGCCTTGAGCAGACACAACATAACCCAAGAAAATAACGTGATCCTTGCAAAAATCACATTTCTTCACATTGGCATACCATTTCTCTTTCCTCAAAACATCAAGCACGTAATGAAAATGTTCAACATGCTCTTCTAAATTCCTACTATATACTAATATGTCATCAAAATAAGCCACAACAAACTTTCCCAAGAAAGGTCTTCAAACATGATTCATCAATCTCATAAAAGTACTAGGTGCATTAGTCAAACCAAAGGGCATAACTAACCATTCATACAAACCATGCTTGGTCTTGAATGTAGTTTTCCATTCATCTCCTTCCCTCATCCTAATTTGATGACACCCATTCTTAAGGTCAATTTTAGAGAAGTAACATGCACCATGTAATTCATCTAGCATATCATCAAGCCTGGGTATAGGATGTCAATATTTTTTGTTGATAGCTCTACAATCGACACACATCCTCCAAGATCCATCTTTCTTTGGCACAAGCAACACTATCACTACACATGGACTCATGCTCTCCCTTACATATCCCTTCTTCATCAACTCATCAACTTGCCTCTGAAGCTCCTTTGTCTCCTCAGGATTACTTTTATACGCTAGCTTATTGGGAATGGGAGCCCCAGGAATAAGATCAATGTGATGTTCAATCCCTTTCCTTGGTGGTAAATCATCTGGGATCTCCTCAGGGAATACATCATTATAATCTTGCAACAAAGATGAAATAGTACTAGGGAAAGATGAATCAAGGTCAGTGTTAGAGAAATAAGAATCCTTGTAAAGGATCAAGATTATTTGTTGCCTCGCTTGAAAGGCAACCCTAACATTTGCTCCTTTTGCAAACACACTCACTTGTTTTCTTTCATCTTCACTCTTGTGAACCTAACCCCCCTTGTACTTAGCACTCTCACATGCGTTTACTTTCTTTTTCTCTCCCTCACTTTCTTTTCTCTCAACTCTCTCTTTCTTTTCGCTCCTCCTCTTTTGCTCACTTTCATAAAGTCTCACTTGGTCTTCATACACCTATTTTGGAGTCAATGAACAAGTGTAAATGATTTTCCATCCACAATGAAAGAATAACGGTTCTTGGAACCATCATGCAAAACTTTCCTATCAAATTGTTAAGGACGGCCCAATAACCAATGCTCGGCTTGCATAGGTACAACATTACAAAATAACTCAACCTTATATCTGCCAATGGAAAATGGAACCACAACTTGTTTAGTCACTTTCACCACTCCACTGTCATTCAACCATTGCAAATTATATGGTCTAGGATGTTTGGTTGTAGGCAGGTTCAATTTTTCCACCAACTTTGTACTTGCTACATTAGTGCAACTACCACCATTATTGATCAAGCAATAGAGTCTATCTTGAACTAAACATCGAGTATGGACAATATTTTCCCACTGCATCTCAACATCATCCTCCTCCTTAACCTGCACACTAAGGGCTCTCCTTACTGCTAAAAGCCTTCCACCATGCTCTGGATACTCTATCCCTTCATCAACATCACTAGTATCCTCTAGTGGCGGCATTTAGTCTGCATCACTGCTAGACAAATAGTCACCATTCTCCTTAAGGTATTTGGTTCTCTTATTAGGACATTGTGAAGCCACATGACCCCTACCCAAACACCTAAAGCATTTGATGTTCTACTTTTTCCTTGGGTGCCCTCAAGTTTTTCTTTAAATTTGCCCCTTTTTAGGCTGCCCCCACTAGTCTGGGGTCTATGTGAATTCATTTTCAGTTTAAAAGTCATCTTTTCTTCCTTCTTCCCCCAATTTGACTTCCAAACAGATAAACCTAAGTTCTCATTATATCTAGAAGTGCTCCTTCCTTTAAGTTGCCTCTTAACTTTCATGGCAATGTGTATCGTGTCTTCAAGCTCTACATAGTGTTGCAATTCTACCACATCAGCTATGCTTTTATTCAACCCTTAGAGGAACCTAGCCATGGTTGCCTCCCTATCCTCCATTACATTTGCCTTAACCATAGCAATTTCCATCTCCTTATGCTACTCTTCCACACTCTTGGAACCTTGATTAAGGCTCTGCAACTTGTTATACAAATCCCTATAATAAGAGCTGGGAACAAATCTCCTTCTTATCATAGTCTTCAACTCATTCCAAGTTTCTACGGTTCTCTCAAAATTTCTTCTCCTGGTGGTAACTTGCTTGTCCCACCAAACGATAGTATAATCAGTGAACTCTACCACAGCTAACTTCACTTTCTTCCCCTCAAAGACGTTATGGCACTCATATATTAGTTCTACCCTTCATTCCTAATCCAAATAGACATCAGGGTCAACTTTCCCTTGGAAAGAAGGTATTTCCATTTTAATACTACTTAGATTTTTGTCTACTCCTTCCTCTACTCTATTTCTATTATCCCAACCTTCATTGTACCTATCATAAACATTTCCATTGCCTCTTACTCCCCTACCATTCCAATTACTGCGTCCTCCTCTAAAGCCATGTTTGAAATTTCTACTAGCATTATCACCGTCATCAAAATAACCATCACCATCTTCACCAAAGTCATGTTCAAATTGCTCCTTCATAACCCTCCCAGCTAGCCTCTTAGGATTGACACTCGATTCCCCATTTATTTTATCCATCCTATCTCGAACTTCCCAAAACATTTGGTGAATCTTATCAAACTTTTGCTTTAAGGATTTTACCAGCAATTTGAAATCTAGAACAACTACTTCCTCCTCTCCATGTGGGAAACTACCTTCTTTAACATTAGACATTGTATATACAAGATTGTTAGAAAATAAAAAATATACCTCACGAAACTCACTCCTTTGCATGGTTGCTCTCCACTCAACTATAGTAGTCCTCAACTCTTGTGTTTCACACAATGATTTGCAAGACTCTAAGAGCACTTTCAATAGTTCCAAGCAAACTAAGTTCAGAAAAAACAAAACTTGACTATATCAATCCTAGACCTACCCCTTCAGAAAAGTGACATGATCAAGAAGATGGGCAATAAAGCAAATAGAATGACAAGGAATTTAATGATACGAGTAGTGCAATCAAACAACAATCAATTATCGATTATAATTGAGTAAATGACCAATTGAGTAGTGAAATCATTTTTTTTTTCTTTTTTTGGTTAACTAATGAGTATTTGTATAAAAGGAACGAATAGCAAAAAGGCAACCCAAGAAATACATGATTTTGTTTCCTTTTTTTTTTTTCTTTTTGGTTATTCAACCAACAATGAAGGATACATGAAGAGATGATAACAAAACTATAACTAACTTGAGTCAGAAATATGGCTCTGATACCAAATGAGATGAACTTTGATTATTTATAAACGGAACCCAACACCAATGTTGGTATAGGATTATTCTAACAAAGGTTAAGGGATTTTGGAGTTTTGACCCAATGATTATAAACAACCAAGAACCAAAACTTAAAGATTTAGATGCCACTCCCAACAACAAAAATGTTGAAGAAAGTCTATTGAACCAACACACTTAAGTATGATAGTTCAGAATTAGTTCTCAAAGAACTAAAGAAAATAGCTCATACACTAATTATCTGCTGTCCTCCCTTCCAGCCACCCTTTTTATATGCTAACCACCCCTAAAACCCTAGCTAATAAGATGGGCTTATTAAGGAAATTCGTCCAACCCATTCAATAATAATAAAAACCCATGAAAATAACCCATTTAAATGCCAAAACATAGGCTCCTAAATCTAACTTCCTTCCCAAGGTCATGGTTCTCAAACTCGTCCACAGATGACACATTCGCAAGCCCTGGTGAAGCCTCCATCATCCTTAACTTATACCTAACAACTTCCTGATAGTAAATGTTGCACAACAAGTTGTTGTGAGCTTCCTTTATTTTCTTTAAGCTTGCCCTTGTCATTGGTCCTCCAAGGTTTTGCAAAGCATCAACTCCCATGTTGATTTCACTTGGTACAATATGGCTTCCATCAAGAGTAAAGAGCCAAGTTGGAATGCGACAAAATGTAATAAAATGCAGCTCAAAAGAACAACTAGAGAAAGAACTTAAATTTTGATAAGCAAATCTAATTTAAAGCACAAAGCTCTTGTAGCACCTAATATTAAACACAAAGAATCCAATGAAACAATAATCAAAGTTATAAGGAAGGATATTGGCATTACAATCTATAAAGAAGTGATTTGAGAGTAATGAGTCAAGTTGCAATGCGATAAAATGTAATAAAAGGCAGCTAGGAAGAAGAACTAGAGAAAAAACTCAAATTTTGATAAGAAAATCTGATTTAAGGCCCAAAGCACTCATAGCACCTGATGCTAAAAGGAACGAAGTCAACAAAATCCATAATCAAAAGAAGGAATTGAAGACCCAAGGAAACATAATTCAGGTTTAACAAAAGTAAAGCCTCAACCCAATGCTGAAAGGATCAAGAACTTAAGTTATAAACATAGACCCAATGTTCAAAGCTTCGTGAACAAATGTTATAAGGTAGGATATTGGATTTACTATCTATAAAGAAGTGATCTAAGAGTAATGAGTTGAGTTGGAATGCGACAAAATGTAATAAAATGCAGCTAAGAAGAAGAACTAGAGAAAAAACTCAAATTTTGATAAGAAAAGTTAATATAAAGCCCAAAAGTCTTGTAGCTCCCAATCTAAAAGACAAAGAATGCAATTAAACCCACAATCAAAAGAAGGAATTCAAGACCCCATGAAACATAATTTATGTTTAACAAAAGTAATGTGTCTGCTAAATTCTCAAAGGAACAGGAACTTAACTTATACACCTAGGCCCAATTTTAAAAGCATTGTGACCCAAAGTTATAAGGAAAGATATTGGTAGTACAATCTATAAAGAAGTGATTAAGAGTAATGAGTTGAATTGGAATGTGACAAAATGTAATAAAATGCAACTAGGAAGAAGAACTAGAGAAATAACTCAAATTTTGATAAGCAAATCTGATTTAAGGTGCAAAACACTCATAGCACCTAAAGTTAAAAACAATGAAATCAACAAAATCCACAATCAAAAGAAGGAATTGAAGACCCCATTAAATATATTTCAGGTTTAACAAAAGTAAAGCCTCAGCCCAATGCTCATAGGACCAAGAACTTAAGTTATAAACCTAGACCCAATGTTCAAGGCATCATGAACCAAAGGTATAAGGTAGGATTTTGGCATTACAATCTATAAAGAAGTGATTTGAGAGTAATGAGTTGAGTTGGAATGATAGAAAATGTAATAAAACGCAGCTAGGAAGAAGAACTAGAGAAAAAACCTAAAATTTGATAAGGAAATCTAATTTAAAGTGGAAAGCTCTCGTAGCACCAAAAGTTAAGCACAAAGAATGCAATGAAACCAACAATCAAAGTTATAAGGTGGGATATTGGCATTATAATCTATAAAGAAGTAATTTGAGAGTAATGAGTTGAGTTGGAATGTGATAAAATGTAATAAAAGGCAGCTAAAAAGAAGAACTAGAAAAAGAACTCAAATTTTGATAAGCAAATCTAATTTCAAGCGCAAAGCTCTCTCAGCATGCAATGTTAGACACAAATAATGCAATGAAACCAACAATCAAAGTTATATGGTAGGATATTGGCATTACAATCTATAAAGAAGTGATTTAAGAGTAATCAGTCCAGTTGAAATGCAAGAAAATGCAATAAAATGCAGCGAAGAAGAACAAGTAGAGGAAAAACTCAAATTTTGATAAGCAAATCTAATTTAAACCCCGATGCTCTCATAACACCCAATGTTAAACAAAAAAATGCAACAAAACCCACAATCAAAGGAAGGAATTGTAGACCCCATGAAACATAATTCAGGTTTAACAAAAGTAGTGTGTCAGCCCAATGCTCAAAGGAATAGGAACTTAACTTATAATCCTAGACCCAATGTTCAAAGCATTGTGAACCAAAGGTATAAGGTAGGATATTGGAATTACAATTTATAAACAAGTGATTTGAGAGTAATGAGTCCAGTTGGAATGCAAGAAAACATAATAAAATGCGGCGAAGTAGAAGAAGTAGAGAAAAAACTCAAATTTTGATAAAAAAATCTGATTTAAACCCCAAAGCTCTCATAGCACCCATGTTAAACACAAAGAATGTGACAAAACCCACAATCAATAGAAGGAATTGAAGACCCCATGAAACTGATGTGGAAAACCCCTAAAGATGTGGCTTAGGGACCCAACACACATAAGGACTCAAGAATATCCAGGAAAGCTAAATTAGACTATAAGAACACAGACCCTCGACCCAACATTCAAAGGAATAGAACCTGGGGTATGTAAGAAGGATATGGATGCCATAATCTAGAGAGAAAGAAATTGGAAGTGATAAGTCGATTTGAATGCCATAAGAAGAAGTACCTCTTGATATGTTCTTTAGTTCTCAAAAGAATCGAGGGAGAAAACCCTTGCTTTCTATTTGACTCAAAATTGTTTGATTTGATTGTTTGATTTTTAGAGCTTACAAGGGGGTGCTTATTTATAGGCTAATATAGCAATTCTAAAGAGGCACAAATTCCTCCTATAGATAATTCATTATTTAAAAGGAATTCCTATCTAGGGACAAATTTTTACATAGAAAATAAACTCCTAATTTAGAGTGACTGCTATTACTTAGTCATAACTCTTTAATTACTCCAATGATATTAATAAGGCCTAGACTCTCTTCTGAGCTTGAATTCATGCCATTTGAAACTTGGTTGGCCTAAATGTCCTTAATCAACCTATTTAGTGCTATTGGGCCATCTGGAATGTGCAATGGACCTCTTACATCCATTGAAACCTTCCATCAATCATATCTATGATTCTTATCATTCCCCCTCTCTTTAAAAAGATTTTTCATCGAATCATCACCTTGTTTATACTTGATGATGTAGGGAAAGGTTTGAATGAATTTGATCGACTTGGCAAGTCTTTTGTTCAACTTTCCTTGTACAAGTAGGATAAGAACTGTACAATAACTCATGCTTTCCCTCACATATCCTTTCAAAATAAGTTCTTCAACTTGCCTTTTAATCTCCTTTGTCTCCTCAAGATTACTCTTATATGTTGGCTGGTTTGGGATGGATGCACTTGGGATGAAATCAATTTGATGCTTAACTCCACTTGGGACATCATCAGGGAATACATCTTCAAACTCCTACAATAGAGCTATAACACTAGGCAAAGACGAGTCAAACTTGTTAATGTTAAAATAAGCCTCTTTGTACAAAAGTACAATCATAGGCTCTTTTCTCTTTTTTCAATCTCTTTTCTGTTCACTCTCATTTTTAATCCTTAATTGATCCTTATAAGCTTGTTGAGGTGATAATGGTATAAGAGTGATGGGTTTTTCATTTATTACAAAGGAATATCGATTCTTGAAGCCATTATGCATAACTCGCCTATCAAATTATCATGGTCTTCCTAATAGAATATGGCCTGCATGCATAGGTACAACATCACATAAAACTTCATCACAGTAGCTTCTGATAGAAAATGGCACGAGCACTTGCTTATTTACCTTGACTTCACCACTCTCATTCAACCATTAAAGCTTATATGGCCTTGGATGCTTTATAGTAGGTAAATTTAGCTTCTCAACCATAGTTGTGCTAAAAATATTAGTGCAACTCCCACCATCAATAATCATACTACATACCTTATCTTTAATGAGACACCTCCTCTAAAAGATGTTATCTTGTTACACCCCATTTTCTTCCTTCATTTGTGCATTCAATGCTTACCTTATGATGAGAGCTACTCCATTAACTGTACACTCCTCTCCATCACTTTCACCCTCTAATGATGGCACAAACTCATCATCTTTATGGTCATAGGCACATCTCAATTGCCTTCTTACTTTAAGAGCCTCATATTCTTCATCCCTCCTTTGCAACTCTACTATTGTATTAATTGGGCGTCCATCCTCTCCCTCATATCATCAAATCTAGTAGTCATGCGTTCAAATTGTTGTTGCATAGCTTTGATCATGAAGGACACATCACTAGCTCCCTCTTGTGTTGTACCTTTGGAAGTTATAGTATTATTTCTGATTTAGAGCCAAACTTTGATACCAACTAATTTAGAATTAGGCTCTAATACCAACTGATGTGGAAAACCCCAAAAGGCGTGGCTTCAGGACCCAACACACATAAGGAATCAAGAATATCATGGAAAGCTAAATCAGACTATAACATAATCCTTCAAACCTAAGGTCTAGGTTTATACCTTAAATTCTTATTCCTTTGAGTATTGGGTCAAGGCTTTACTTTACCTAAACTTGATTTATGTTTCATGAGATTCCTTCTTTTGATTTTGGGTTTCATTGCATTCTTTGTGATTAACATTGGGTGCTATGAGAGCTTTGGGGTTTTAATCAAGTTTGCTTATCAAAATTTGAGTATTTTGCTAGTTTTTCTTCGTATCTACCTTTTATAACCTTTTGCTGCATTCCAACTCAACTCATTACTCCAAAATATCTTCTTTTGAAAGTGTAATGCCAATGTCTTCCTTATACCATTTGTTCACAATCTTTTGAACATGAGGTCTAGGTTTATACCTTAAGTTCCTATTTCTTTGAGCATAAGGCCAAGGCTTTACTTTTGTTAAACCTGATTTATGTTTCATGGTGTTTTCAATTCCTACTTTTGATTGTGGTTTTAATTGCATTCTTTGTGTTTAACATTGGGTGTTATTAGAGCTTTGGGCTTTAAATCAGATTTGCTTAGCAAAATTTGAGTTTTTCTCTAGTTCTTCTTCTTCACTACCTTTTATTACTTTGTATTGCATTCCTAGTCAACTAATTACTCCCAAATCGCTTCTTTATAGAGTGTAATGCCAATATACTTCCTTATACATTTAGTTCATGATCCTTTGAACATTGGCTCTAGGTTTATACCTTAAGTTCTTGTTCCTTTGAGCATTGTGCCAAGGCTTCACTTTTGTTTAACCTGATTTATGTTTCATAGGGTTCCCAATTCCTTGTTTCGATTGTCAGTTTCATTATGTTCTTTATGTTTCACATTGGGTGCCATGAGAGCTTTGGGCTTTAAATCAAATTTGCTTGTCAAAATTTGAGTTTTCTCTAGTTTTGCTTCTTAGCTGCCTTTGGTGACTTTTTGTTGCATTCCAACTCAATTCATTACTCCTAAATCTCTTCTTTATAAACTATAATGCCAATATCCTTCCTTATACCTTTGGTTCATGACCTTTGAACATTGGGTCTAACTTTATACCTTACGTTCCTATTCCTTGGAGCATTGGGCCAAGGCTTTACTTTTATTAAACCTAAATGGTGTTTCATGGGATTTTTAACTCCTTCATTTAATTGTGGGTTTCATTGCATTTTTTATGTTTAACATTGGGTGCTATGAGATATTTGGGCTTTAAATCAGATTCGCTTATCAAAATTTGAGTTTTTCTCTAGTTCTTCATCTTGCATTGTATAACTTCTTGTCACATTCCATCTGGACTCATTACTCCTAGATCACTTTTTCATAAAGTGTAATGCCAATATCCTTCCTTATAGCAGTTGTTTAAGATGCTTTGAACATTGGGTCTAGGTTTATACCTTAAGTTCTTGTTCCTTTGAGCATTGGCCCGAGGTTTCACCTTTGTTAAACCTAAATTATGTTTCATGGGGTTTTCAATTCCTTCCTTCAATTATGGGTTTCATTCAATTCTTTTTGTTTAACACTAGGTGCCATGAGAGCTTTAGGCTTAAAATCAGATTTGCTTATCAAAATTTGAGTTTTACTGTGGTTCTTCTTCTTTGCTGCCTTTTATTACTTTTTGTCAAATTCCAACTTGACTCATTACTCCCAAATCTCTTCCTTATAGAGTGTAATGCCAATATCATTCCTGATACACTTGGTTCATGATCCTTTGAACATTGGGTCTAGGTTTATACCTTATGTTCCTATTCCTTTGACAAGGCTTCACTTTTATTCAACCTAACTTATGTTTCATGGGGCTTTCAATTCCTTGTTTTGATTATGGGTTTCATTGTGTTCTTTATGTTCAACATTGGGTGCCATGAGAGCTTTGGGCTTTAAATCTTATTTGCTTATCAAAAGTTGAGCTTTTCTCTAGTTCTTCTTCTTAGCTGCCTTTATAACTCTTTGTCGCATTCCAACTCGAATCATTGCTCCTAAATCACTTTTTTATAGAGTCTAATTCCAATATCCTTCTTTATACCACTAGTTTACGATTCTTTGAACATTGGGTCTAACTTTATATGTTAAGTTCCTGTTCCTTTCAGCATTGAGGGTTTCATTGCATTCTTTATGTTTAACATTGGGTGCTATGAGAGCTTTGAGCTTTGATTCAAATTTGCTCATTACTCCAAAATTTCCTCTTTAAAAAGTGTAATGCCAATATCCTTCCTTATACCTTCAGTTCACGATCCTTCAAACATAAGGTCTAGGTTTATACCTTAAGTTCCCGTTCCTTTGAACATTAGGACAAGACTTTACTTTTGTTAAATGTAAATGATGTTTCATGTGGTTTTCAATTCCTTCTTTGATTATGGGTTTCATTGTGTTCTTTGTATTTAACATTGCATGCTAAATACTTATCAAAATTTGAGTTTTTCTCTAGTTCTTCTTCTTAGTTGCCTTTATAACTTTTTATCACATTCCAACTCGACTTGTTACCCCCAAATCACTTCTTTATAGAGTGTAATGCCAATATCCTTCTTTATACCTATGGTTCATGATGCTTTGAACATTAGGTCTAGGTTTATACCTTAAGTTCCTATTCTTTTGAGCATTGGGCCAAGGCTCTACTTTTGTTAAAGCTGAATTTTGTTTAATGGGTTTTCAATTCCTTATTTTGATTGTAGGTTTCATTGTGTTCTTTGTGTTTAACTTTGGATTAGCTTATCAAAATTTGGGTTTTTCTCTAGTTCTTCATCTTAGCTGCCTTTTATTACTTTTTGCCACTTTCCAACTCGACTCATTACTCTGAAATCTCTTCTTTATAAGGTGTAATGGCAATGTCCTTCCTTATACCTCTAGTTCATGATCCTTTGACTATTGGGTCTAGGTTTATACCTTAAGTTCTTGTGCCTTTAAGCATTGGGCCAAGGCTTTACTTTAGTTAAACCTGATTTATGTTTTGTAGGTTTTCAATTCCTTGTTTTGATTAAGGGTTTCATTGCATTTTTTGTATTTAACATTGGGTGTTATGAGAGCTTTGGGCTATAATCCAAATTTGCTTATTAAAATTTGAGTTTTTTTCTATTTCTTTTTCTCAACTGCCTTTTATAACTTTTTGTCGCATTCCAACTCAACTCGTTACTCTCAAATTACTTCTTTATAGAGTTTAATGCTAATATCCTTCCTTATACATTTGGTTCATGATCCTTTGAACATTGGGTCTAGCTTTATACCTTAAGTTGTTGTTCCTCTGAGCATTGGGCCAAGGCTTTACTTTTGTTAAATCTAATTTGTGTCATAGGGTTTTTAATTCCTTGTTATAATTGAGGGTTTCGTTGCATCCTTTGTGTTTTTAACATTGGATGGTATGAGAGCTTTGGACTTTAAATTATATTTGCTTATAAAAATTTGAGTTTTTTTCTAATTCTTCTTCTTAGCTACCTTTTATAACCTTTTGTCACATTCCAACTTGACTTATTACTCTCAAATCACTTCTTTATATAGTGTAATGCTAATATCCTTCTATATACCTCTGGTTCATGATCCTTTGAACAACTGGTCTAGCTTTATACCTTAAATTCTAGTTCCTTTAAGCATTGTGACAAGGCTTGACTTTTGTTAAACCTGAATTATGTTTCATGGGGTTTTCAATTCTTTTTTTGGATTGTGGGTTGCATTATTTGTGTTTAACATTTGGTGCTATGAGAGCTTTGAGCTTTAAATCAGATTTGCTTATAAAAATTTGAGCTTTTCTCTTGTTCTTCATCATAGCTGCCTTATACCTTTGGTTTAAGATCCTTTGAACATTGGGTCTAAGTTTATACGTTAAGTTCCTGTTCCATTGAACATTGGGCAAAGGCTTTACTTTTGTTGCACCTAAATTATGTTTCATGGGGTTTTCAATTCCATTTTTTGATTATGGATTTATTGCGTTCTTTGTGTTTAACTTTGGGTGCTATGAGGGCTTTGGACTTTAAATGAGATTTGCTTTTCAAAATTGGAGTTTTTCTCTACATCTTTATCTTAGCTGCCTTTTATTACTTTTTCTTGCATTCCAACTCAATTCATTACTCTAAAATATCTTCTTTATAGAATGTAATGTTAATATCCTTCCTTATACCTTTGGTTCATGATGTTTCAAACATTGGGTCTAGGTTTATACCTTAAGTTCCTATTCTTTTGTGCATTGGTCCATGGCTTTACTTTTGTTGAACCTGAATTATGTTTCACGGTGTTTTCAATTCCTTGTTTTGATTGTGGGTTTCATTGCATACTTTGTATTTAACATTGGGTGCTATGAGAGCTTTGGGCTTTAAATCAAATTTGCTTATAAAAATTTGAGTTTTCACAAATTCTTCATCTTAGCTGCCTTTTTTTTTTACTTTTTACTGCATTTCAACTTGACTCATTTCTTCCAAATCTCTTCTTTATAGATTGTAATGCCAATATCTTTCCTTATACGTTTGGTTCATGATACTTTGGACATTGAGTCTAGGTTTATACCTTAAGTTCCTGTTCTGTTGAGTATTGGGCCAAGGCTTTACATTTGTTAAACCTAAATTATGTTTCATGGGATTTTCAGTTCCTTCTTTTGATTTTGGGTTTCATCACATTCTTTGTGTTTAACATTGAGTGCTATGAGAGTTTTGTGCTTTAAAACAAATTTGCATATCAAAATTTGAGTTTTTCTTTAGTTCTTCTTCTTAGCTTCCTTTCATTACTTTTGTTGCATTCCAACTCGATTCTTTTCTTCCAAATCTCTTCTTTATAGAGTGTAATGCCAATACCCTTCCACATACTGCCGGTTCATGATCCTTTCAATATTAGGCCTAGGTTTATAACTTATTTTCCTGTTCCTTTGAGCATTGGGCCAAGGCTTCTCTTTCATTAAACCTAAATTTTGTTTCATGGGATTTTCAATTCCTTCATTTGATTGTGGGTTCCATTGCATTCTTTGTATTTAACATTGGGAGCTATGAAAGCTTTGGGCTTCAAATCAAATTTGCTAATTAAAATTTGAGTTTTTCTCTGGTTCTTCTTTGTAGCTGCCTTTTATTACTTTTTGTCCCATTGCAACTCAACTCCCTATGCGCAAATATCTTCTTTATTGAGTGTAATGCCAATATCCTTCCTTATACTTTTGGTTCACGATCCTTTCAACACAAGGTCTAAGTTTATACCTTAAGTTCCTATTTCTTTGACCATTGGGCCTAGGCTTTACTCTTGTTAAACCTGAATTATGTTTCATGGGGCTTTCAATTCCTCCTTTTGATTATTGGTATCATTGCATTCTTTGTGTTTAACATTGGGTGCCACGAGAGCTTTGTGCTTTAAATTAGATTTGCTTATCAAAATTTGAGCTTTTCTCTAGTTCTTTTTCTTAGCTGCCTTATATTACTTTTTGTCACATTCCAATTTAACTCATGACTCCCAATTCTCTTCTGTGTTGAGTGTAATGTGAATATCCTTCCTTATACCATTTGTTCATGTTCCTTTGAGCATTGCGTCTAGCTTTATACCATAAGTTTTGTTCCTTTGAGCATTCGGCCAAGGCTTTACTTTAGTTTCACCTACTTTATGTTTCATAGGGTCTTCCTTTTCTTTTATTAATTATGGGTTTCATTGCATTCTTTGTGTTTAACATTGGCTGGTATGAGAGCTTTGAGTTTTAAATCAGACTTGCTTATCCAAATTGGAGTTTTTCTTTAGTTCTTCATCTTAGCTACCTTTTATTTCCTTTTGTCCCATTCTAACTCAATTCATTTCTCCCAAATCTCTTCTTTGTAGAGTTGAATGCCAATATTCTTCCTTATACCTTTGGTTCACAATCCTTTGAACATATGGTCTAGGTTTACACTTTAAGCTCCTGTTTCTCTAAGTGTTGAACCAAGGCTTTACTTTTGTTAAACCTGAATTATGTTGCATAGGGTTTTCAATTCTTTGTTTTGATTGTGGGTTTCATTGCATTCTTTGTGTTTAACTGTGGGTGCTATGCGAGCTTTGGGCTTTAAATTAGATTTGTTTATCAAAATTTGAGTTTTTCTCTAGTTCTTCTTCTTAGTTTCCTTTTATTACTTTTTGTCGAATTCTTGCTTGACTCATTACTCTCAAATTTCTTCTTTATATAGTGTATTGCCAATATCCTTCCTTATACCTTTGGTTCATGATCATATGGGCATTAAGTCTAGCATTATACCATAAGTTATTGTTTCTTTGAACATTGGGCCAAGGCTTTACTTTAGTTTAAACTGATTTAAGTTTCATGGGGTTTTCAATTTCTTGTTGTGATTATGGGTTTCATCGAGTTCTTTACGCTTAACATTGGGTGTCATGAGCGGTTTGGGCTTATCAAAATTTGAGTCTTTCTTTAGTTCTTTATCGTAGCTGCCTTTTATAACTTTTTGTAGCATTCCTACTCGACTCATTACTCCCAATTATCCTCTTTATAGAGTGTAATGACAATATCCTTCCTTATACCACTAGTTCATGATCCTTGGAACATTAGGTCTAGCTTTATACCTTAAGTTCTTGCTCTATTGAGCATTGGGCCAAGGCTTTACTTTTGTTACACCTAAATTATGTTTTATGGAGTTCTCAATTCCTTCTTTTGATTATGGGTTCCATTGTTTCCTTTGTGTTTAAGATTGGGTGCTATGACAGCTTTGGGCTTTAAATCGGATTTGCTTATCGAAATTTAAGTTTTTCTCTTGTTCTTCTTCTTAGTTGCCTTTTATTACTTTTTATTGCATTGCAACTTGACTCATTACTCCTAAATCTCTTCTTTCAAAATGTAATGCCAATATCCTTCCTTATACCTTTGGTACACAATTCTTTAAACATGATATCTAGGTTTATACCTTACATTCCTATTTCCTTGAGCATTGGGCCAAGGCTTTACTTTTGTGAAACTTGAATTATATTTCATGGGGTTTTCAATTCTTTGTTTTGATTGTAGGTTTTATTGTGCTATTTGCGTTTAACATTGGGTGCTATGTAAGCTTTCAATTTGAAGTCCAATTTGCTTATCAAAATTTGAGTTTTTTTCTAGTTCTTCTTCTAACCTGCTTTTTATTACTTTTTGTCACATTCCAACTCGACTTATTACTCCCAAATCACTTCTTTATAGATGTTTCATGGGGTTTTCATTTCCTTATTATGATTGTGGGTTTTATTGCATTCTTTGTGTTTAACATTAGGTACAACACTGGGTGCCATTAGAGCTTTGGGCTTTCAATCAAATTTGCTTATCAAAATTCAGATTTTTCTCTGGTTCTCCTTCTTAGCTACCTTTTACTACTAATGTCAGATTCTAGCTTGACTCATTACTCCTAAATCTCTTCTTTATAGAGTGTAATGTGAATATCCTTCCTTGTACCTTTAGTTCATGATCCTCTAAGCATTGGGTCTTGCTTTATACCATAAGTTCCTGTTCATTTGAGTATTGGGCCGAGGCTTTATTGTTGTTTAACTTGATTTATCTTTCATAGGCTTTTAAATTCCTTGTTTTGATTGTGGGTTTCATTGAGTTCTTTGTGATTAACATTGGGTTCCATGAGAGGTTTGAGTATTAAATTAGATTTGCATATAAAAATTTGAGTTTTTCACTAGTTCTCTTCTTAACTGCCTTTTATAACATTTTATCACATTCCAACTTGACTCATTACTCCCAAATCTCTTCTTTATAAGGTGTATTCCCAATATCCTTCCTTATACAACTAGTTTATGATGCTTTGAACATCTACCTTTATACCTTAAGTTCCTATTCTTTTGGGCATTGGGCCAAGGCTTTACTTTTGTTAAACCTGAATTATGTTTCATGAGGTTTTCAATTCCTTGATTTGATTATGGGTTTCATTGTGTTGTTCATGTTTAACATGGGGTGTTATAAGAGCTTTGGCCTTTGAATCAGATTTGCTTATCAAAATTTGACCTTTTCTCTACTACTTCTTCTTAGATGCTTTTATAACTTTTTGTCGCATTCCAACTTGACTCATTACTCCCAAATCTCTTCTTTAGTAAGTGTAATGCCAATATCCTTTCTCATACACTTGGTTCATGATCCTTTGAACATTAGGTCTCGCTTTATACCCCAAGTTCCTATTTCTTTTAGCATTGGGCCAAGGTTTTACTTTTGTTAAACCTGATTTATGTTTCATGGGGTTTTCATTTCCTTGTTTTGATTTTTGATTTCATAGCATTCTCTGTGTTTAACTTTGGATGCTATGAGAGCTTTGGGCTTTAAATCGGATTTGCTTATCAAATTTTGAGTTTTTCTCTTGTTCTTCTTCTTAGCTACTTTTTATTAATTTTTCTTGCATTCCAGCTCAACTCATTACTCTCAAATCTCTTCTTTATAGAGTGTAATGTGAATATCCTTCCTTATACCTTCAGTTCATGATCTTTTGAGCATTTGGTCTAGCTATACCATAACTTCTTGTTCCTTTGAGCATTCATCCAAGGCTTTACTTTAGTTTCACCTGATTTATGTTTCATAGGGTTTTCAATTCCTTATTTTGATTGTGGGTTTCATTGAGTTCTTTGTGATTAACATTGGGTGCCATGAGAGGTTTAGGCTTTAAATCAAATTTGTTTATAAAAATTTCAGTCTTTCACTACTACTTCTTCTTAGCTGCTTTTTATAACTTTTTGTCACATTCCAACTCAACAAATTACTCCTAAATCTCTTCTTTATAAAGTGTAATGCCAATATCCTACCTTATACCACTAGTTCACAATCCAGTGAATAATTGGACTACCTTTATACCTTAAGTTCCTATTCCTTTAAGCATTGCACCAAGACTCTATTTTTGTTAAACTTGATTTATGTTTCATGGGGTCTTCAATTCCTTCTTTTAATTGTGGGTTTCATTGCGTTCTTTGTGGTTAACATTGGGTGCTACGAGAGCCTTGGACTTTAAGTCAGATTTGCTTATCAAAATTTGAGTTTTTCTTTGGTTCTTCTTCTTGGCTACCTTTTATTACTTCTCGTTGCATTCTAGCTCAACTCATTACTCCCAAATCTCTTCTACTTAGCTGCCTTTTATTACTTTTTGTCACATTCCAACTCGACTCATTCCTCCTAAATCTCTTCTTTATAGAGTGTGATGCCAATGTCCTTTTTTATGCATTAGGCTCATAATCCTTTGAACATTGGACCTCAGTTTGTACCTTAAGCTCCTATTTCTTTGAGGTTTAGGCCAAGGCTTCACTTTTGTTAAACTTGATTTATGTTTCACAGGGTTTTCAATTTCTTGTTTTGATTGTGGGTTTCATTGCTTTCTTTGTATCTAACATTGGGTGTTACGAGAGTTTTGGGCATTAAATCAAATTTACTTATTAAAATTTGTGTTTTTCATTTGTTCTTCTTAATTGCCTTTTATAACTTTTTGTTGTATTGTAACTTGACTCATTACTCACAAATCTCTTATTTATAGAGTGTAATGACAATATCTCACCTTATAACCCTAGTTCACGATCCTTTGAACATTGGGACTACCTTTATACCTTAAGTTCCCATTCCTTTGAGCATTGGGCCAAGGTTTTACTTTTGTTAAACTTGAATTATGTATCACAGGGTTTTCAATTCCTTTTATTGATTGTGGGTTTCATTACATTCTTCGTGTTTAACTTGAGGTACCATGAGAGGTTTGGACTTTAAATCAGATTGAAAACATTAAATGTTGCACTTACATTATACTCACCGAGGAGGTCCAACTTATAAGCATTATCATTAATTTGTACTACAACTTCAAATGGACCATTTCCTTTGGGTTGTAGCATTGAATGCCCCTGAGCTGGGAACCATTCCTTGCGCATATGCACCCAAACCCAATCACCAGGTTCAAACACTACTTTCTTTTGCTCTTTATTTACATCGGATGCATATTGCTCAGTTCGTTTTCAATATGTTGCAGCACCTTGTTATGCAATTTCTTCACCATGCCAACCTTGCATTCACCATCTAAGCTACCATACTCATTGATAGGTATAGGCACCAAATCCAAGAGAGTCAAGGGATTAAAACCATATACAATTTCAAATGGAGAGTAACTAGTAGCAAAATAAACACTCCTATTATATGCAAACTCAACATGTGGTAAACGATCTTCCCAAGTTTTCAAATTCATTCGAATAATAGTACGTAAAATAGAAGAAAGAGTTCGATTAACCACCTTAATTTTGCCATTAATTTGTGGATAACAAATAGTTGAAAACAATACTTTAGTACCTAACAACCCCGACAAAGTCTTCCAAAAGTAGTTTAAGAACTTTGTATCTTGATTTGAAACACTACTCAATGGCATATCATGCAAACGTACTACTTCTCTAAAGAATAACTCAGCCATATTACTCATTATCAGTTTTATGGCATGGGATGAAGTGTGCCATCTTTGAAAATCTATCAATAACAACAAATACAGAATCCCAACTCTTATTTTATCACAACAACCCTAATACAAAGTCCATAGATAAATCAACCCAGGGATGGCTAGGTATAGGTAAACGAGTATACAGGCCATGGGGTAAAATTTTAGATTTAGCTTATTTGCATGTTATGCATCCTCTAAGTTCCATCTTTCTTGGGTACAAGTAGGACAGGAACCAAACAAGAACTCATGTTTTTCCTTATATATCCCTTTGAAATAAGTTCCTCAATCTACCTTTAAAGCTCTTTTGTCTCCTTAGAATTGCTCCTATATGCTAGTTGGTTTAAGATGGATGTCCCAAGGGTAAAATCAATTTGATGCTCAGTTCTTTTCTTAGGTGGTATTCCATTTGGGACATCAACAAGGAATACATCTTCAAATTCCTACAAAAGAGAAATAACAACACTAGGCAAATACAAGTTAACTTTGTTAGTTTTAAAATAAGCCTCTTCGTACAAAAGTACAATCATAAGATATTTGGCATAAATTGTTTTTCTATTTCTCTTATATCCTCACATTTTCTCCTCTCTTTTCTCTTTTTAAAATCTCTCTTTTCTATTCACTCTTATTTTTAATATTTAACTAATACTCATAAGCTTGTTGAAGTGATAATGGTACAAGAATGACGAGTTTTTCATTCATTACAAAGGAATATCGATTCTTGAAGCCAGTATGCATAACTTGCCTATCAAACTGCCATGACCTTCCTAATAGAATATGACCCACATGCATAGGTACAATTTCACATAAAACTTTATCATGGTATCTTCTTGTAGAAAATGACACGAGCACTTGTTTATTTACCTTAACTTCACCACTCTCATTCAACCAAGTAAACTTATATGGCCTAGGATGCTTTATAGTAGGTAAATTCAATTTTTCCACCTTAGTTGTGCTAGCAACATTAATGCAACTCCCACCATCAATAATCATACTACATACCTTATCTTTGATAAGACACCTTGTCTGAAAGGTGTTATTGCATTGCACCTTATTTTCTTCCTTCACTTGCACATTCAATGCTCGACTTGTGATGAGAGCTACTCCATTAATCAAATACTCGTCTTAATCACTTTCACCTTTTGATGATGACACAAAATCATCATTTGATTCACTTACAATTTCAACATCACCATTACCTCTCAAGATCATTGGACATTAAGATGCAATGTGACCCCTACCCAAACACTTAAAACATTTGACATCTTTATTTCTACTTGGTTGAGGGTCAAAATTACCTAACTCCTTATTAGAACCCATATTATTGCACTTCAATAGCTAGACTTTGGACTTATAATCAGCCTTCTTATCCCTTTTACTCCAATTTGGCTTCCAAGATAAGGTAGAACCCTTTCATTTATGTTATCTTTCAACTTTCATTGTCATGTGCACCATGTCTTCTAAATCCATATAATGTTGCAATTCAACCACGTTGGCTTGTCTCTATTAGCCCTTGTATAAATTGAGTCATGGTTGCCTTTCTATCTTCTTTTACATTCGCCCTAATCGTGGCAATCTCTATCTCCCTGGGGTAGTCCTCCACACTTTTTGTGCCCAAAATGAGCCCTTGCAGCCTTTGGTACAACTCCTTGTATTAGTGATTAAGGATAAACCTCCTCCTTATGATAGCCTTCATCTCCTTCCATGTATCAATAGG
>JAHLGP010016550.1:31075-61965 GCA_020141445.1 Bruguiera sexangula
GTAATAAGAGGCAGCTAAGAAGAAAAACTAGAGAAAAAACTCCAATTTTGATATGCAAACCTGATTTAAAGCCCAAACCTCTCATAGCACCGAATGTTAAACACAAAATGCAATGAAACCCATAATGAAAATAAGGAGTTGAAGACCCTAAGAAACATAATTGAGGTTTAACAAAAGTAAAACATTGGCCCAATGCTCAAAGGAAAAAGGACTTAAGGTATAATCCTATACCCATAGATCAAAGCATTATGAACCAAAGGTGAAAGGAAGGATATTGGCATTACAATCTTGAAAGAATAGATTAGGTAGTAATGAGCCGAGTTGGATTGCAAAAAAATGTAATAAAAGGCAACTAAGAAGAAAAACTAGAGAACAAACTCCAATTTTGATAAGCAAACCTGATTTAAAGCCCAAAGCTCTCATAGCACCGAATGTTAAACACAAAATGCAATGAAACCCACAATGAAAATAAGGAATTGAAGACCCCAAGAAATATTATTGAGGTTTAACAAAAGTAAAACCTTGGCCAATGTTTAAAGGAACAAAAACTTAAGTTATAATCCTATGCCCACTACTCGAAGCATCATGTACCAAAGGTGAAAGGAAAGATATTGGTATTACAATCTATAAAGAAGAGATTAGGTAGTAATGAGCCCAATTGGAATGCAACAAAATAAAAAGCAAACCTGATTTAAAGCCCAAAGCTCTTATAGCACCCAATGTTAGACACAAAGAATGCAATGAAACCAACAATGAAAATAAGGATTTGAAGACCCTAAGAAACATAATTGAGGTTTCACAAAAGTAAATCCCCAGCCAAATGCTGAAAGGAACAAGAACTTAAGGTATAATCCTATACCCATAGTTGAAAACATCATGAACCAAAGGTGAAAGGAAGGATATATGCATTACAATCTAGAAATAAGAGATTTGGTAGCAATCAGCTGAGTTGGAATGCAACAACACGTAATAAGAGGCAGCTAAGAAGATGAACAAGAGAAAAAACTCCAATTTTGATAAGCAAACCTGATTTGAAGACAAAAGTTCTCATAGCACCCAATGTTAAACACAAGATGCTATGAAACACACAATCAAAAGATGGAATTGAAGACCCCAATAAACATAAATGACGTTTAATAAAAGTAAAACCTTGGCCCAATGCTCAAAGAAGAAGAACATAAGGTATAATCATAGGCCAATAGTTCAAAGTATCATGAACCAATGGTGAAAGGAAGGATATTGGCATTACAATCTAGAAGGAAGAGATTTGGTACTAATGAGCCATGTTGAAATGCAGCAAAATGTAATAAGAGACAGCTAAGAAGAACTAGAGAAAAAACTGCACTTTTGATAAGCAAACCTGATTTAAAGCCCAAAGCTCTCATTGCACCTAATGTTAAACACAAAGAATGCAATGAAACCCATAATCAAAAGAAGGAACTTTAGTTATAATCCTATACCCATTGTTCAAAGCATCATGAACCAATGGTGAAAGGAAGGATATTGGCATTACAATCTAGAAAAAAGTGATTTGGTAGTAATAGGTTGAGTTGGAATGCAACAAAATGAAATAAGAGGTAGTGAAGAAGAAGAACGAGAGAAAAAACCCCAATTTCGATAAGCAAACCTGATTTAATACCCAAAGCTCTCATCGAACCCAATGTTAAACACAAAAAATCTTATGAAACCCATAATTAAAAGAAGGGATTGAATACCCTAAGAAACATAAATGGTGTCTAATAAAGGTAAACCTTGGCCCAATGCTCAAAGGAACAAGAACTTAAGGTACAATCCTATACCCTCAGTTCAAAGCTTCATGAACCAATGGTGAAAGGAAGGATATTGACATTACAATCTAGAAAGAAGAGATTTGGTAGTAATGAGGCGAGTTGGAATGCAACAAAATGTAATAAGAGGCAGCTAATAAGAGGAACTAAGGAAAAAACTCTAATTTTGATAAGCAAACCTTATTTAAAGCCCAAAGCTCTCATAGCACCCAATGTTAAACACAAAGAATACAGTGAAACCCACAATCAGAAGAACAAATTAAAGACCCAATGTTTAACAAAAGTAAAACCCTGGTTTAATGCTCAAAAAAAGAACAAGAACTTAAGGTGCAATCCTCTACCCACTGTTGAAAGCATCAGGAACCAATGATGACAGGAAGGATGTTGACATTACAATCTAGAATGAAGAGATTTGGTAGTAATGAGTCAAGTTGGAATGTAACAAAATGTAACAAGAGGCAGAAGCTAAAAGGACGGATGAAAGAAAAAACCCCAATGTTGATAAGCAAACCCGGTTCAAAGTCCAAAGCTCTCATAGTACCCAATGTTAAACACAATGAATGCAATCAAACCCATAATCAAAAGAATGAATTGAAGACCTCAAGAAACATAAATGATGTTTAACAAAAGTAAAACCTTGTCTGAAGCTCAAAGGAACAAGAACATAAGGTATAATCTTACGCCCACAATTGAAAGCATCATGAACCAATGGTGAAAGGAAAGATATTCGCATTATAGTCTAGAAAGATTTGATTTGGTTGTAATGAGCCAAGTTGGAATGCAACAAAATGTAATAAGAGGCAAATAAGAAAAAGAAACTAAAGAAGAAACTCCAATTTTGATAAGCAAACCTAATTTAAGGCCAAAGCTCTCATAGCACCCAAGATGAAAGACAAAGAATGTAATGAAACCCACAATCAAAAGAAGAAATTGAAGACCCCAAGGAACAAATATGATGCTTAACAAAAGTAAAACCTTGGCCCAATGCTCAAAGGAACAAGAACATAAGGTATAATCCTATGCCCACAATTCTATGCATCATGAACTAATGGTTAAAGGAAGGATATTGGCATTACAATCTAGAAAGAAGAGATTTGGTAGTAATGAGGTGAGTTGGAATGCAAAAAAATGTAAAAAGAGCTAGCAAAGAAGATGAACTAGTGAAAAAATTCCAATTTTGATAATTAAACCTGATTTAAAGCCCAAAGCTCTCATAAAGCCCAAAGCTCTCATAGCACCCAATGTTAAAGACAAAGAATGCAATGGAACCCACAATAAAAAAAAAAAAAGAGGAATTGAAGACCCCAAGGAACAAAAATGATGTTTAACAAAAGTAAAACCTTGGCTCAATGCTCAAAGGACCAAGAACATAAGGTATAATCCTATGCCCACAATTCTATACATCATGAACCAAAGGTGAAAGGAAGGATATTGGCATTACAATCTAGAAAGAAGAGATTTGGTAGTAATGAGACGAGTTGGAATGCAACAAAACGTAATAAGAGGCAACTAATAAGAAGAACGAGAGAAAAACTCCAATTTTGATATGCAAACTTGATCCAAAGCCCAAAACTCTCATAGCACCCAATGTTAAACACAAAAAATGCTATCAAAACCACAAGCAAAAGAAGGAATTGAAGACCCCATTAAACATAAATGATGTCTAATAAAGGTAGAACTTTGGCCCAATCCTCAAAAGAACAAGAACTTAAGGTATAATCCTATACCCTCAGTTCAAAGCATCATGAACTAATGGTGAAAGTGATACCAACTGATGTGGAAAACCCTAGAAAAACATGGCTTAGCTACTCCATTAACCGAATACTCCTCTCTATCACTTTCACCCTCTGATAAAGGCACAAAATCATCATCTTCATGGTCATAGGCATATCTCAATTGCCTTCTTGCTTTAAAAGCCTTCTATTCTTGGTGCCTCCTTTACAACTCTACTATTGTATTAGCTTGCTCATCCATCCTCTCCCTCATATCATCAAATCTGGTATTCTTAAGCTTAAATTGTAGTTGTATAGCTTTAATCATGAAGGACATATCACTAGCTCCCTCTTGAGCTACACCTTTGGAAGCCATAGTATTACTTCTGATTTAGAGTCGGGCTCTAATACCAACTGATACGGAAAACCTAAAAGATGTGGCTTAGGAACCCAATGCACACAAGGAATCAAAGAACAATTAGGAAAGCTAAATTAGAGTTTAATAACACAAACTCTCAACCCAAAACTCAAAGGAACACAAACTTAGGGTATTTAAGAAGGATATGGATGTCACACTCTAGAAAAGAAAAAAATTAGGAGTGATAAATTGATTGGAAGGCCACAAAAATAAATACCATTTGATAAATTCATTAGTTCTCAAAAGAACCGAGGGAGAAAACCCTTGCTTTCTATTTTACTCAAAGTTGTCTAATAAATTTTCTAATGTATTGTCTGATATTACAAAGGGTGCCTATTTATAGGCTAAAATAACAATCCTAAAGAGGCACAAATTCCTACTTAGGACAATTCCTTATTGAAGAGGAATTCCTATCTAGGGACAAATTCTTACATAGAAAATAAACTCCTAATTTGGAGGCGACAAAACGTAAGAAGAGGCTACTAAGAAGAAGAACAAGAGAAAAAAAAAACTACAATTTTGATAAGCAAACTTGATTCAAAACCCAAAACTCTCCATAAACCCAATCTTGAACCCAAAGAATGCTATGAAACCCACCATCAAAAAAAAGGATTTAAAGACCCCAAGAAACATAAATGATGATTAACAAAAGTAAAACCATGGCCGAATGCTTAAAGGAATGCAACAAAACATAATAAGAGGCAGCTAAGAAGAAGAACTAGAGAAAAAACACCAAATTTGAGAAGCAAAAAGAATTTAAAGCCCAAAGCACTCATAGCACCCAATGTTACACACAAAGAATGAAATGAAGCCCACAATGAAAAGAAGCAATTGATACCCCAAGAAACATAATTGAGGTTTATCAAAAGTAAAACCTTGACCCAATGTTGAAAGAAGCAATAACCTAAGGTATAATCCTATACCCAGAGTTCAAAGCTTCATGAACCAAAGTTGAAAGGAAGGTTATTGGCATTACAATCTAGAAAGAAGAGATTTGCTACTAATGAGCCGAGTTGGAATGAAACTAAACGTAATAAGAGGCAGCTAAAAAGAAAGTCCAAAGAAAAAACTCCAATTTTGAGAAACAAACTTGATTTAAAGCCCAAACCCATAACCAAAAGAAGGAATTGAAGACCCCATGAAACATAAATGATGTCTAACGAAAGTAAAACCTTGGCCTAATGCTTAAAGGAACAAGAACTTGACGTATAGCTCTATACCTATAGGGCAAAGCATCATGAACCAATGGTGAAAGGAAGGATATTGGCATTACTATCCAGAAAGAAGAGATTTGGTAGTAATGAGGCAAGTTGGAATGCAACAAAATGGAGTAAGAGGCAGCTAAGAAGAAGAACTAGAGGAAAAACTTCAATTTTAAGAAGCAAAACTTGATTTAAAGCTGAAAGCTCTCTTAGCACCCAATGTTAAATACAAAGAATGCAATGGAACCCACAATCAATAGAAGGAATTGAAGACCCCAAGAAACATAAGTAAAGTCTATCAAAAGTAAAACCTTGGCCCAATACTCAAAGCAATAAGAACTTAAGGTATAATCCTATACCCATAGTTCAAAGTACCATGAACTAATGGTTAAAGGAAGGATATTGGCATTACAATCTAGAAAGAAGAGATTTGGTAGTAATGAGCCAAGTTGGAATGCAGCAAAACATAATAAGAGGCAGTGAAAAAGAAGAATGTTAGAAAAAAATTCCAATTTTAATAAGCAAACCTCATTTAAAGCCCAAAGATCTCGTAGCACCCTAAGTTAAACACAAAGAAACCTAAGGTATAAACCTTGGCCCAATGCTTAAAGGAACAAGAACATAAGGTATAAACCTATACCCAGAGTTCAAAGCATCATAAACGAATGGTGAAAGAAATGATATTGGCCCTACAATCCAAATATAAGAGATTTAGTAGTAATGAGTCGAGTCAAAATGCAACAAAACATAATATGAGGCAACAAAGACGAAGAACAAGAGAAAATAATTCCAATTTTGATAAGCAAACCTCATTTAATGCTCAAAGCTCTCACTCGAATGTTAAATAGAAAGAATGCAATGAAACAAACAATTAATAGAAGGAATTGAAGACCCCAAAAAACATAAATGATGTTTAACTAAAGTAAAACCTTGGCCTAATGCTCAAAGGAACAAGAACATAAGGTCTAATCCTATACCCACAATTCAATGCATCATGAACGAATGGAGAAAAAAATGATATTGACCTTACACTCTAGAAAGAAGAGATTTGGTAGCAATGAGCTAGGTTGGAATGCAACAAAATGTAATAAAAGGTAGCTAACAAGAAGAATGAGAAAAAAAAAAACTTCAATTTTGATAAGCAAACTTAATGTAAAGCCCAAAGCTCTCATAGAACCCAATGTTAAACAGAAAGAATGTTGTGAAACCCACAATCAAAAGAAGGAATTGAAGACCCCAAGAAACATGAATGATGTTAAACAAAAGTAAAAACCAAAGCTCAAAGGAACAAGAATATAAGGTATAATCCTACGCCTACAGTTCAAAGCATCATGAACCAAAGGTGAAAGGAAGGATATTGGCGTTACAATCTAGAAAGAAGAGATTTGGTAGTAATGAGGTGAGTTGGAATGCAACAAAACATAATAAGAGGCAACAAAGAAGTAAAACTTGAGAAAAAACTCCAATTTTGAAAAGTAAACCTGATTTAAAGCCCAAAGCTCTCATAGCACCCCATGTTAAACACAAAGAATGCAATGAAACAAATAATTAATTGAAGGAATTGAAGACCCCAAGAAACATAAATGACGTTTAGCAAAAGTAAAACCTTGGCCTAATGCTCAAAGCAACAAGAACATAAGGTATAATCTTATGCCTAAAGTTCAAAGCTTCATGAACCAGTGGTGAAAGGAAGGATATTGGAATTACAATCTAGAAAGAAGTGATTTGGTAGTAATGAGCCGAGTTGGAATGCAATAAAACATAATAAGAGGCAGCTAAGAAGAAGAACGAGAGAAAAAAACTACAATTTTGATAAGCAAACCTAATTTAAAGCCCAAAACTCTCATAGCACCCAATGTTAAACACAAAGAATGCAACAAAAACCCACAATCAAAAGAAGGAAATGATGGCAACAAGAAACATAAATGAGATCTAATAAAGGTAAAACCTTTGCTCGATGCTCAAAGAAACAAGAACTTAAGGTATAATCTTATAACCTCAGTTCAAAGAATCACGAACCAATGGTGAAAGGAAGGATATTGACATTACAATCAACAAAGAAAAGATTTGGTGGAAATAAGGTGAGTTGGAATGCAATAAAACATAATAAGAGGCAGCTAAGAAAAAGAATTAGAGAAAAAAAGCTCCAATTTTAAGAAGCAAACATGATTTAAAGGCCAAAGCGCTCATAACACCTAATGTTAAACACAGAATGCAATAAAACAAAACATAATAAAAGGTAGATAAGAAGAAAAATGAGAGAAAAAAAACTCCAATTTTGATAAGCAAACCTAATTTAAAGCCCAAAGCTCTCATGACACCTAATGTTAAACACAAAGAATGCTATGGAACCCACAATCAAAAGAAGGTATGGAAGACCCCAAGAAACATAATTAATGTTCAACAAAAGTAAAACCTTGGCCCAAAGCTCAAAGGAACAAGAACATAAGGTATAATCCTATGCCCACAGTTCAAAGCATCATAAACCAAAGGTGAAAGGAAGAATTGTACAAAATACACTTTTATGGATGAATATTATATATAGCAATCCCAAACTTCATTATTGTTTCAAGCATATATGTATAGTGGCGAGTGGGAAAACTTCTTATTAAAGTCCTTTGCATTTGCTTTTTCCCAAGTAATATGTTTGAAAGCAAAAACTATATAAATCATTTTAAATTGCATTATGGCACAAGAGAAAATTAAGAAAATTGCAAAATTTAAATTTAATAGATTATTGACAATGCATTTATCCCTAAAAAACCATAAAATTCTAGAATTCAAAAAATGCAATGTTTTTGTTTTTACTTTATTTTTAAAGTGATGGAATTTGATTAGTGTGGAAATGATAACATTTGAATATGTTAATTGAACAAAAATAAGAGTAATGAAATCAATTTTATAAAATACACTTTAGTGGATGAATATTATAAATAGCGATATGAAATTTCGATATTGTGTCAAGCATATATCTCTATAAGGGAGTAGAGAAACTTCTTAAAAGGATCTATTGCATTTGCTTTTTCCTAAATAGTTTGTTTGTAGGCAAAAATTATATAAATCATTTCTAATTGTATTGTGGCACATGAGATAATTAAGAAAATTGCAAAATTTCTATTCAACTGATTATTGACAATGCATTTATCCCTAGAAAACCATAAATTTCTAAAATTCAAAAAATCCAATGTTTGCATTTTTTGCTTTATTATTAAAGTTGTGGCATTTGACTGGTGTGAAAAACATAACATTTAAATATGTTAATTGATTAAAGATACATGTAATGGAATGAATTGTATAAAATACACTTTAGTGGATGAATATTATAAATAACAATCTCAAGTTTCAATGTTGTATTTAGCATATATCCTAACATAGGAGTGGGGAACCTTCTTATCAAAGTCTATTGCTTTTACTTTCTCTTAAGTAATTTCTTTGAAGACAAGAATTATACAAATCCTTTCAACCTATATTGAGGTAATGGAGACAATTAAGAAAATTACAAAATTTAAATTCAACAGATTATTGACAAAGAATTTATCTCTAGCAGATTTTAAAATTCTAAAATTTACAAAAATACAATATTTTGATTTTTAAATTTATTGTTAATGTCGTAGCATTTGATTGGTGAAAGAAATATAATATTTGAAAAATATAATATTTGAATATGTTAAATCAACAAAAGTACAAATAATGGACTCAATTTTATAAAATACACTTTAGTGCATGAATATTATAAATAGCAACACAAGTTTCAATGTTGTGTTAAGCATATATCCCTAGATGGAAGTAGGGAACTTTCTTATTAAAGTCCATTACTTTTTTTTTTTCTTAAGTAATTTGTTTGAAGACAAGAATTATATAAATCATTGCAAATTGCATTGAGGCAAAGGCAACATTTAAGAAAATTGTAAAATTAAAATTCAACAAATTATTGACAATGCATTTATCCTTAGTAGATTTTAAAATTTTAAAAATTGTAAAAATGCAATATTTTGATTTTTAAATTTATTGTTAATGTGGTTGCCTTTGATTAGTGAGAGAAATATAATATTTGACTATGTTAATTGAACGAGTAATGGACTCAATTTTATAAAATACATCTTAGTGCATGAATATTATAAATAGCAATCTCAAGCATCAAGGTTGTGTTAAGCATATATCCCTAAATAGGAGTGGGGAAACTTCTTATTAGTGTCTATTACTTTTGCTTTTTCTTAAGTAATTTGTTTGAAGACAAGAATTATCTAAATAATTTCAAATTGCATTAAGGCAAAGGAGATAATTAAGAAAATTGCAAAATTTAAATTCAACTGATTATTGACAATACATTTATCCTTAGCAAACCATAAAATTATAAACTACCAAAAATGCAATGTTTCAATTTTTTACTTTATTATTAAAGCCATGGAATTTGACAGGTGTGAAAAATATAACATTTGAATATGTTAATTGATTAAAGATACATGTAATGGAATCAATTATATAAAATACATCTTAGTGCATGAATATTATAAATAGCAATCTCAAGCATCAAGGTTGTGTTAAGCATATATCTCTAAATAAGAGTGGGGAACCTTTTTATTAGAATCTGTTACTTTTGCTTCTTCTTAAGTAATTTATTTGAAGACAAGAATTATATAAATCATTTTAAATTGCATTGAGAGAAAGGTGACATTTAAGAAAATTTCAAAATTTAAATTCAATTGATTATTGACAATGCATTTATCCCTAGAAAACCTAAAATACTAAAATTCCAAAAATGTAATGTTTTGGGTTTTTGCTTTATTATTAAAGTCATGGAATTTGACTAATGTGAAAAACATAACTTTTGAGTATTTTAATTGATTAAAGATAAACTTAATGGAATCAATTTTATAAAATACACTTTTGTGGATAAATATTATAAATAGCAATCTCAAACTTCAATGTTGTGTTAAGCATATATCTCTAAATGAGTGTGGGAACCTTCTTATTAGAGTCTGCTACTTTTACTCTTTCTTAAGTAATTTGTTTAAAGACAAGAATTATATAAATTATTTCAAAATGCATTGAGGCAAAGGTGACAATTAAGAAAATTCCAAAATTTAAATTCAACTAATTATCAACAATGCATTTATCTGTGGAAAACCATAAAATTCTAAAATTCCAAAAAATTCAATGTTTTGGCTTTTTACTTCATTATTAAAGCCATGAAATTTGATTGGTGTGAAAAATATAATATTTGAATATGTTAATTGATTAAAGATACAAGTAATGCAATTAATTGTATAAAATACACTTTACTAGATGGATATTATAAATAGCAATCCCAAATTTCAATGTTGTGTTAAGCATATATCCCTAGATGGGAGTAGGCAATTTTCTTATTAGAGTTTATTGCTTTTGCTTTTTTTTAAGTAATTTGTTTAAAGGCAAGAATTATAAAAATCATTTCAAATTGCATTGGAGTAATGGAGACAATTAAGAAAATTGGAAATTTTGAATTTAACAAATTATTGAAAATACATTTATCCCTAGCAAATTTTAAAATTCTAAAAATTACAAAAATACAATATTTTGATTTTTAAATTTATTATTAATGTCGTTGCATTTGATTGGATAGAGAAATATAATATTTGAAAAATATAATAATTTAACATGTTAATTGAACAAAAATACATGTAATGGACTCAATTTTATAAAATACACTTTAGTGGATATATATTATAAATAGTAATCCTAAATTTCAATGTTGTAGTAAGCATATATCCCTAAATAGGAGTGGGGAACTTTCTTATTAAAGTCTATTGCTTTTTCTTTTTCTAAAGTAATTTGATTAAAGACAATAATTATACAAATCATTTCAAATTTCATTGATTTAAATTTTGTAACTAAAAAAATTGCAAAATTTTAATTCAACAAATTATTGACAATGCATTTATCTCTAGTAGATTTTAAAATTCTAAAATTGCAAAAATACAATATTTTGATTTTTAAATTTATGGTTAATTTCGTTGCTTTTGATTGGTGAGAGAAATATAATATTTGAAAAATATGATATTTAAATATGTTAATTGAACAAAAATACATGTAATGGACTCAATTTTATAAAATACACTTTAGTGGATGAATATTATAAATAGAAATCCTAACCTTCCATGTTGTGTTAAGCATATATCCCTAAATAGGAGTAAGAAACCTTTTTATTAGAGTGCATTACTTTTTCCTTTTCTTAAGTAATTTGTTTTGAGGTAAAAATTATATAAATCATTTCAAATTACATTGAGGCAAAGGTGACAATTAAGAAAATTGAAAAATTTAAATTCAATTGATTATTGTCAAAGCATTTATCCCTATAACACTATAAAATTCTAAACATCCTAAAATGCAATGTTTTGGTTTTTTGCTTTATTATTAAAGCCATGGAATTTGACTGGTGTGAAAAACATATCATTTCAATCGGTTAATTGATTAAGATATAGGTAATGGAATCAATTATATAAAATACACTTTACTGGATGAATATAATAAATAGCAATCCGTAACTTCAATGTTGTGTTAAGCATATATCCCTAGATAGGAGTAGGAAGACAAGAATTATATAAATCATTTCAAATAACATTAAGGCAAAGGCAACAATTAAGAAAATTGCAAAATTAAAATTCAATAGATTATTCACAATGCATTTATTCCTAGTAGATTTGAAAATTCTAAAAATTGCAAAAATGCAATATTTTGATTTTTAAATTTATTATTAATGTCGTTGCATTTGATTGGTGAGAGAAATATAATATTTGAAAAATATAATATTTGAATATGTTAATTAAACAAAAATAGAAGTAATGGACTCAATTTTATAAAATATATTTTAGTGGATGAATATTATAAATAACAATCTCAAGTTTCAATATTATGTTAAACATATATCTTTAGATGGGAGTGGGAAACCTTCTTATTAGAATCCACTACTTTTGCTCTTTCTTAAGTAATTTGTTTAAAGACAAGAATTATATAAATTAGTTCAAATTACATTGAGGTAATGGAGATGGTTAGGAAAATTGAAAGATTTAAATTCAACGGAATATTGACAATGAATTATCCCTAGCAGATTTTAAAATTCTAAAAATTACAATAATGCAATATCTTCACTTTTAAATTTATTGTTAATGTCATTACGTTTGATTGGTCAGAGAAATATAATATTTGAAAAATATAATATTTGAACATGTTAATTGAACAAAAATACATGTCATGGATTCAATTTTATAAAATACACTTTAGTGGATAAATATTATAAATTGTTATCCCAAGTTTCAATGATGTGTTAAGCATATATCTCTAAATGGGAGTGGGGAACCTTTTTATTAGAGTCCATTACATTTGCTCTTTCTTAAGCAATTTGTTTGAAGACAAGAATTATACAAATTATTTCAAATTGCATTGAGGTAATGGAGACAGTTAAGAAAATTGAAAAATTTAAATTCAATAGATTATTAACAATGCATTATCCCTAGTAAATTTTAAAATTCTAAAAATTGCAATAATGCAATATTTTCATTTTTAAATTTATTATTAATATCGTTGCATTTGATTGGTTAGAGAAATATAATATTTGAAAAATCTAATATTTGACCATGTTAATTGAACAAAAATACATGTCATGAATTCAATTTTATAAAAAACACTTTAGTGGATGAATATTATAAATTGCTATCCCAAGTTTCAATGTTGTGTTAAGCATATATCCCTAGATAGGAGTGGGGAACTTTCTTAGTAGAGTCCATTACTCTTTCTTAAGTAATTTGTTTGAAGACAAGAATTATATAAATTATTTCAAATTGCATTGAGGCAAATGCAACAATTAATAAAATTGCAAAATTTAAATTCAACTGATTATTGATAATATATTTATCCATAGAACACTATAAAATTCTAAAGTTCCAAAAATGCAATGTTTTGGTTTTTTGCTTTATTATTAAAGGCATGGAATCTGGCTGGTGTGAAAAATATAACCTTTGAATCTGTTAATTCATTAAAGATACAAGTAATGGAATCAATTGTATATAATACAATTTACTGGATGAATATTATAAATAACAATCCTAAATTTCAATGTTGTGTTGAGAATATATCTCTAGATAGGAGTGGGAAACCTTCTTATTAGAGTCTATTGCTTTTTCTTTTTCTGAAGTAATTATGATTGAAGACATGAATTATACAAATCATTTCAAATTGCATTGATTTAAATTTTGCAATTATAAGAATTGCAAAATTTAAATTCAATAGATTATTGGCAATGCATTTATCCCTAGAAGTTGTAAAATTCTAAAAATTGCAAAAATGCAATATTTTGATTTCAAAATTTATAGTTAATGTTGTTGCATTTGATTGGTGAGAGAAATATAATATTTGAATATGTTAATTGAACAAAAATAAAAGTAATAGACTCAATTTTATAAAATACAATTTAGTGGATGAATATTATAAATAGCAATCTTAAGGTTTAATATTGTGTTAAGCATATACCCCTTGATGGGGGTAGGAAACCTTCTTATTAGACTTTATTGCTTTTGCTTTTTCTTAAGTAATTTGTTTGAAGACAAGAATTATACAATTTCAAATTGCATTAAGGTAATGGAGACAATTAAGAAAATTGCAAAATTTCAATTGAACAGATTATTCACAATGCATTTATCTTTAGTTGATTTTAAAATTCTAAAAATTGAAAAAATGCAATATTTTGATTTTTTCATTTATTCTCAATTTCGTTGCTTTTGATTCTTGAGAGAAATATAATATTTGAATAGGTTAATTGAAAAAAAGAATACATGTAATGGACTTAATTTCATAAAATACACTTTAGTGGATAAATATTATAAATAGCAATCCCAAACTTTAATGTTGTGTTAAGCAAATATCCATAGATGGGAGTGGGGAACCTTCTTTTTCTTAAGTAATTTGTTTGAAGAAAAGAATTATATAAATGATTTCAAATTGCATTGAGGTAAATGCGACAATTAAGAAAATTGCAAAATTTAAATTCAACTAATTATTTACAATGCATTCATACATAGAAAACCATAAAATTCTAAACGTCCAAAAATGCAATGTTTTGGTTTTTTGCTTTATTATTAAAGCCATGGAATTTGACTAGTGTGAAAAACATAACATTTAAATATGTTAATTGATTAAAGATATAGGTAATGGAATCAATTGTATAAAATACACTTTACTTGATGAATATTATAATTAGCAATTGCAAATTTCAATGTTGTGTTAAGCATATATCTTTAGATAAGAGTAGGGAACTTTCTTGTTAGAGTCCATTACTTTTGTTTTTTTCTTAAGTAATTTTTTTGAAGATAAGAATTATATAAATCATTTCAAATAACATTGAGGTAAAAGCGATAACTAAGAAAATTGCAAAATTAAAATTCAAAAAATTATTCACAATGTATTTATTCCTAGCAAATTTTAAAATTCTAAAACAATGCAATATTTTGATTTTTAAATTTATAGTTAATGTCGTTGAATTTGATTGCTGAGAGAAATATAATATTTGAAAAATATAATATTTGAATATGTTAATTAAACAAAAATAGAAGTAATGAACTCAATTTTATAAAATACACTTTAGTGGATAAATATTATAAATAGGAATCCCAAGGTTCAAGGTTGTGTTAAGCATATATCCCTAGATGGGAGTAGGGAATCTTCTTATTAGAGTTTATTGCTTTTGCTTTTTCTGAAGTAATTTGATTAAAGACAATAATTATACAAATCATTTCACATTGCATTGAAAAAATTGCAAAATTTAAATTCAACAGATTATTAACAATGCATTTATCCCTATCAAATTTTAAAATTCTAAAAATTGCAAAAATGCAATATTTTGATTTTTAAATCTGTGGTTAATTTTATTGCTTTTGATTGGTAAGAAAAATATAATATTTGAATATGTTAATTGAACAAAAATACATGTAATGGACTCAATATTGTAAAATACACTTTAGTGGATAAATATTATAAATAGCAATCCCAAACTTCAATGTTGTAGTAAGCATATATCCCTAAATGAGAGTGATGAATTGTCTTATTAGAGTCCATTACTTTTTTTCTTTTTATTAAGTAATTTGTTTGAAATTAAGAATTATGTAAATCATTTCAAATTGCATTGAGGCAAATGCGACAATTAAGAAAATTGAAAAATTTAAATTCAATTAATTATTGTCAAAGCATCTATCCATAAAACACTATAAAAGTCTAAATTTCCTAAAATGCAATGTTTTGGTTTTTTGCTTTATTATAAAAGCCAAGGAATTTGACGGGTGTGAAAAATGTGACATTTGAATTTGTTAATTGATTAAAGATACAAGTAATGGAATCAATTGTATAAAATACTCTTTACTGGATGAATATTATAAATAGCAATCCCTAATTTCAATTTTATGTTAAGCATATATCCTTAGATGGGAGTAGGGAACTTTCTTGTTAGAGTCCCTTAATTTTACTTTTTTCTTAAGTAATTTATTTAAAGACAATAATTATATAAATCATTTCAAATTGCATTGAGGCAATGGAGACAATTAAGAAAAAAAATTGCAAAAATTAAATTCAACAAATTATTCATAATGCATTTATTCCTAGCAAATTTTAAAATTCTAATAATTAAAAAAATGTAATATTTTGATTTTAAAATTTATTGTTAATGTCTTTGAATTTAGTTGGTGAAAAAATTATAATATTAGAAAAATATAATATTTGAATATGCTATTGAACAAAAATACAAGTAATGGACTCAATTGTATAAAATACACTTGAGTGGATGAATATTATAAATAGCGATTTGAAACTTAAATGTTGTGTCAAGTATATATCTCTATAAGGGAATGAAGAACCTTCCTATTAGAGTTCATTGCTTTTGCTTTTTTCTTTTAAGTAATTTGTTTGAAGATAAGAATTATATAAATAATTTCAGATTGGATTGAGGCGGAAGAGGGAATTAAGAAAAATCTAAAAATTAAATTCAATAAAATATTTAAAATGCATTTATTCTTAGCATATTTTAAAATTATAAAATCTGAAAAAATGCAATATTTTGATTTTCAAATTTATTGTCAATGTCCTTGAATTTGATTGGTGAGAAAAATATATTATTAGAAAAATATAATATTTGAATATGTTAATTGAACAAAAAGAAAGTAATGGATTCAATTGTATAAAATACACTTTAGTGGATGAATATTATAAATACTGATCCGAAACTTCAATGTTATGTCAAGCATATATCTCTAGAAGGGAGGGGAGAAACTTATTATTAGAATCCATTACATTTGCTTTTTCCTAAGCAATACGTCTGTAGGAAAAAATTATATAAGTTATTTCAAATTGCATTGTGGCACAATAGATAACAATAGATAATTAAAAAAATTGCAAAATTTAAATTCAACTTATTATTGACAATGCATTTATCCCTAGAAAACCTTAAAATTCTAAAATTCAAAAAATGCAATGTCTTAATTTTTTGCTTTGTTGTTAAAGTCATGGCATTTGATTGGTGTGAAAAATATAAGGTGTGAATATGTTAATTCAACAAAATTACAAGTAATGGAATCAATTGTACAAATTACACTTTAGTGGATGAATATTATAAATAACAATTGCAAACTTTAATGTTGTCTTAAGCATATATCTCTAGATGGGAGTGTAGAACATTCTTATTAGAGTCTATTGCTTTTTCTTTTTCTTAAACAATTTGTTTGAAGACAAGAAATATATAAATCATTTCAAATTACATTGAGGCAAAGAAGACAATTAACAAAAGTGCAAAATTTAAATTCAACGGATTATTGACAATGCATTTGTCCCTAGCAGATTCTAAAATTCTAAAAATTGTAAAAATGCAATCTTTTCATTTTTAAATTTATTGTTAATGTCATTGGATTTGATTGGTGAGAAAAATATAATATTTGAATAGGTTAATTGAACAAAAATACAAGTAATGGACTTAATTATATAAAATGCACATTAGTGGATGAATATTATAAATAACGATTTAAAATTTCAATGTTGTGTCAAGTATATCACTTTAGAAGGAAGTGGAGAAACTTCTTATTAGACACCCTTGCATTTGCTTTTCCTTAAGTAATATGTTTATAGGCACAAATTATATAAATTATTTCAAATTGCATTGTGGCATAAGAGACAATTAAAAAAATTGCAAAAGTTAAATTTAACTGATTATTGATAATATATGTATCCCTAGAAAACTTGAAAATTCTAAAATTCAAAAAATGCAATGTTTTGTTTTTGTTTTTCTTTTGCTTTATTATAAAAGTTATGTCATTTGATTGGTGTGAAAAACATAACATTTGAATAAGATAATTGAATAAAAATACAAGTAATGGAATTAATTGTATAAAATACACTTTTGTGGATGAATATTATAAATAGCAATCCCAAACTTCAATATTGTGTTGAGCATATATCCCTAGATGAGAGTGGAGAAACTTGTTATTAGAGTCAATTGTTTTTGCTTTTTCTTAAGTAATTTGTTTGAAGATAAGAATTACATAAATCATTTCAAATTGCATTGAGGCAAGGGAGACAATTAAGAAAATTGCAAAATTTTAATTCAACATATTATTGACAATGAATTTATCCCTAGCAGATTTGAAAATTCTAAAAATTGCAAAAATGCAATATTTTGATTTTTAAATTTATTGTTAATGTCGTTGCATATGATTGGTTAGAAAAATATAATAATTGAAAAATATAATATTTGAATATGTTAATTAACAAAAAATACAACTTATGGACTCAATTGTATAATATACACTTTTGTAGATGAATATTATAAATAGCAATTCTAACCTTCTTATTAGAGTCCATTACTTTTGCTTTTTCTTAAGTAATTTTTTCAAAGACAAGAATTATATAAATCATTTCAAAGTGGATTGAGGCAAAGGAGACAATTAACAAAATTGCAAAATTTAAATTCAACATATTATTGATAATGCATTTATCCCTAATAGATTTTAAAATACTAAAAATTGAAAACATGCAATATTTTCATTTTTAAATTTATTGTTAATGTCATTGGATTTGATTGGTGAGAAAAATGTAATCCTTGAATATGTTAATTGAACAAAAATACAAGTAATGAACTCGATTGTATAAAATACACTTTAGTGGATGAATATTATAAATAGTAATTCCAAGCCTCAATGTTGTGTGAAGCATATGTCCATAGATGAGAGTAGGGAGCCATCTTAATGAAGTCCATTTTGTTTGCTCTTTCTTAAGTAATTTGTTTGAACACAAGAATTATATAAATCATTTCAAATGGGATTGAGGCAAAGGAGACAATTAACAAAATTGCAAAATTTAAATACAAGAGATTATTAACAATGCATTTATCTCTAGCGGATTTTAAAATTCTAGAAATTGCAAAAATGCAATATTTTCATTTTTAAATTTATTGTTAATGTCATTGGATTTGATAGGTGAGAAAAATATAATATGTAAAAAATATAATATTTGAATATGTTAATTGAACAAAAATACAAATAATGGACTCAATTATATAAAATACACTTTAGGGGATGAATGTTATAAAGAGCGATTTGAAACTTTAATGTTGTGTGAAGCATATATCTCTAGAAGGGAGTGGAGAAACTTTTTATTAGAGACCCTTACATTTTCTTTTTCCTAAGTAATGTGCTTATAGGCACAAATTATATAAATCATTTCAACTTGCATTATGGCATAAGAGACAATTAAAAAAATTGCAAAATTTGAATTCAACTATTTATTGACAATGCATTTATCCCTAGCAAACTTTAAAATTCTAAAATTCAAAAAATGTAATGTTTTAGTTTTTTGTTTTATTATTAAAGTCATGGCATTTGGTTGGTGTGAAAAATATACCATTTGAATATATTAATCAAACAAACATACTAGTAATGCAATCAATTGTATAAATTACACTTTAGTGGATAAATATTATAAATAATAGTCCAAGCTTTAATGTTGTGTTAAGCATATGTCCTTAGATGGAAGTGTATAACCTTCTTATTAGAGTTCATCGCTTTTGTTTTTTTTTTAAGTAATTTGTTTGAAGAAAAGTATTATATAAATCATTTCAAATTACGTTGAGGCAAAGGAGATATTTAAGAAAATTACAAAATTTAAATTTAACAGATTATTGATAATGCATTTATCCTTATCAAATTTTAAAATTCAAAAAATTGAAAAAATGCAATATTTTGATTTTTCAATTTATTGTTAATGTCGTTGGATTTCATTGGTAAGAAAAATATAATTTTTGAATATGTTAATTGAACAAAAATACAAGTCATGGACTCAATTGTGTAAAATACACTTTAATGGATGAATATTATAAATACTGATCAAAAACTTCAATGTTGTGTCAAGCATATATCTTTAAAAGAAAGTGGAGAAACTTCTTATTAGAATCCATTGCATTTACTTTTTCCTAAGTAATATGCTCGTAGGCAAAAATTATATAAATCATTTCAAATTGCATTGTGGCACAAGAGACAATTAAGAAAATTGTAAAACTTAAATTCAATTGATTATTAACAATGCATTTATCCTAGAAAACCTTAAAATTCTAAAATTCAAAAAATGCAATGTTTTGGTTTTTTGCTTTATTATTAAAGTCATGACATTTTATTGGTGTGAAAAACATAACATTTGAATATGTTAATTGAACAAAAATACAAGTAATGGAATGAATTGTATAAAATACACTTTAGTGGATGAATATTATAAATAGCAATCCCAAGTTTCATTTTTGTGTTAATCATATATTTCTAGATGGGAGTGCATAGCCATCTTATTATAGTCCATTGTTTTTACTTTTTCTTAAGCAATTTGTTTGAAAACAAGAATTATATAAATCATTTCAAGTTGCATTAAGGCAAATGAGACAATTAAGAAAACTGCAAAATTTAAATTTAACTGGTTAGTGAATATGCATTTATCCCTATCAGCCTCTAAGATTCTAAAAATTAAGAAAATACAATGTTTTTATTTTTAATGCATTTATCCTTAGTAGATTTTAAAATTCTAAAAATTGCAAAAATGCAATATTTTGATTTTTAAATTTATTGTTACTGTTGTTGGATTTGATTAGTGAGAAAAATATAATATTTGAATAAGTTAATTGAACAAAAATACAAGTAATGAACATAATTGTATAAAATATACTTTAGTGGATGAATATTATAAATAGCGATCCGAAACTTCAATGTTGTGTAAAGCATATATCTCTAGAAGGGATTGGAGAGACTTCTTATTGCATTTGCTTTTTCCTAAGTAATATGTTTGTAGGCAAAAATTATATAAATCATTTCAAATTGTATTGTAGCACAACTGATAATTAAGAAAATTGCAAAATTTAAATTCAACTGATTATTGATAATGCATTTATCTCTAGAAAACCTTAAAATTCTAAAATTCAAAAAATGCAATGTTTTGGTTTTTTGCTTTATTATTAAAGTCATGACATCTGATTGGTGTGAAAAACATAACATTTGAATATGTTAATTGAACAAAAATACAAGTAATGGGATCAATTGTATAAAATATACTTTGGTGGATGAATATTATAAATAGTAATCCCAAACTTCAATGTTGTGTCAAGCATATATCTCTAGAAGGGAATGGAGAGACTTATTATTAGAGTCAATTGCATTTGCTTTTTCCTAAGTAATATGTTAAACATCATTTTTGTCTCTTGGGGTCTTTAATTCCCTCATTTGATTGTGAGTTTCATTGCAATCTTTGTGGTTAACATTATGTGTTATGAGAGCTTTGGGCTTTAAATCAGGTTTGCTTGTCAAAATTAGAGTTTTTCTTTAGCTTTTCTTCTTAGCTGCCTCTTATTATGTTTTGTTGCATACCTACTCAGCTCATTAGTAACAAATTGTGTCTTGCTATATTGTAATGGCAATATCCTTCCTTTCACCTTTGGTTCATGATGATTTCAATAGTGGGTATAGGATTATACCTTAAGATCTTGTTCCTTTTAGCATTGGGCCAATGTTTTAGTTTTGTTAAACTTCAATTATGCTTCTTGGGGTCTTCAATTCCTTGTTTTGATTGTGGGTTTCATTGCATTGTTTGTGATTAACATTGGGTGCTATGAGAGCTTTGGGCTTTAAATATGGTTTGCTTGTAAAAATTGGAGATTTTTCTCTAGTTCTTCTTGTAGCTGCCTCTTATTACAATTTTTTGCATTCCAACTTGGCTCATTACTACGAAATCTCATCTTTCTAGATTATAATGCCAATATCCTTTCTTTCACCATTGGTTCATAAGGCTTTGAATTGTGGGTATCGGATTACACCTTAAGTTCTTGTTCCTTTGAGCATTGGGCCAACATTTTACTTTTGTTAAACATCATATGTGTTTCTTAGGGTCTTCAATTCCTTCTTTTGATTGTGGGTTTCATAGCATTCCTTGTGTTTAACATTGGGTGCCATTAGTGCTTCGGGCTTTGTGTTTTCCTACTTGGCTCATTACTACCAAATCGTGTCTTTCAAGATTGTAATGCCAATATCCTTCCTTTCACTTTTGGTTCATGATGTTTTGAATAGTGGGTATTCCTTTATACCTTAAGATCTTGTTCCTTTCAGCATTGGGCCAAGGTTTAAGTTTTGTTAAACCTGAATTATGTTTCTTGGGGTCTTCAATTCCTTGTTTTGATTGTGGGTTTCATAACATTCTTTGTGTTTAACATAGGGTGCTATGTGAGCTTTGTGCTTTAAATCTGGTTTGCTTGTCAAAATTGGAGCTTTTTCTCTAGTTATTCTACTTAGCTGCCTCTTATTACATTTTGTTGTGTTCCAACTCGGCTCATTACTACCAAATCTTGTCTTTCTAGATTATAATGCCAATATCCTTCCATTCAGCATTGGTTAATGACGCTTTGAATTGTGGTTATAGGATTATACCTTAGATTCTTGTTCCTTTCAGCATTAGGCCAAGGTTTTAATTATGTTAGACAACATTTATGTTTCTTAAGGTCTTCAATTCCTTCTTTTGATTATTGGTTTCATTGCATTCTTTGTGTTTAACATTGGGTGCTATGAGAGCTTTGGGCTTTAAATTAGGTTTGCTTCTTAAAATTTGAGTTTTTTTTCTCTAGTTCTTCTTCTTAGCTGCCTCTTATTAGGTTTTGTTTCATTCCAACTAGGTTGATTACTACCAAATCTCGTCTTTCTTGATTGTAATGCCAATATTCTTCCTTTCATGATGCCTTGAACTGTGGGTATAGGATTATTCCTTAACTTCTTCTTTTGAGCTTTGGGCCAAGGTTTCACTTATGCTAGACATCATTTTTTTTTCTAGGGGTCTTCAATTTCTTCTTTTGATTATGGGCTTCATAGCATTGTTTGTGTTTAACATTAGGTGCTATGAGAGCTTTGGGCTTTAAATTAGGATTGCTTATCAAAATTTGAGTTTTTTCTCTAATTTTTCTTCTTAGTTGCCTCTTACATTTTGTTGCATTCCAACTCAACTCATTACTGCTAAATCTCATCTTTCTAGATTGTAATGCCAATATCCTCCTTTCACCAGTGGTTCATGATGCCTTGAACTGTGGGTATAGGATTATTCCTTAACTTCTTCTTTTGAACTTTGGGCCAAGGTTTCACTTATGCTAGACATCATTTTTGCTTCTTGGGGTCTTCAATTTCTTCTTTTGATTATGGGTTTCATAGCATTGTTTGTGTTTAACATTAGGTGCTATGAGAGCTTTGGGCTTTAAATTAGGATTGCTTATGAAAATTCGAGTTTTTTCTCCAATTTTTCTTCTTAGTTGCCTCTTATTACGTTTTGTTGCATTCCAACTCGGCTCATTACTGTCAAATCTCGTCTTTCTAGATTGTAATGCCAATATCCTTCCTTTCACCATTGGTTCATGATGCCTTGAACAATGGGTATAGGATTACACCTTAAGTTCTTGTTCCTTTGTGCATTGGACTAAGGTTTTTCTTTTGTTAAATGTCATTTATGTCTCTTAGTGTCTTCAATTCCTTCTTTGGGTTGTGGATTTCATAGCATTCTCAGTGTTTAACATTGTGTGTTATGAGAGCTTTGGGCTTTAAATCAGGTTTACTTCTCAAAATTGGAGCTTTTTCTCTAGTTCTTCTTCTTAGCTGCCACTTATTACATTTTGTTGCATTCCTACTCAGCTTGTTATTGCCAAATCTTGTCTTTCAAGTTTGTAATGCCATTATCCTTCCTTTCATCATTGGTTCATGATGCTTTGAATTGTAGTTATAGGAGTACACCTTAAGTCCTTGTTCCTTTGTGCATTGGTCCAAGGTTTTACTTTTGTTAAACATTGTTTATGTTTCTTGGGGTCTTTAATTCCTTCTTTTGATTATGGGTTTCATAGCATTCTTTGTCTTTAACATTGGGTGCTATGAGAGCATTGGGCTTAAAATCAGGTTTACTTATGAAAATTGGAGTTTTTTTTTCTCTAGTTCTTCTTCTTAGCTGCCTCCTATTATGTTTTGTTGCATTCCAACTTGGCTTATTATTGCCAAATCTCATCTTTCTAGATTATAATGCCAATAGCCTTCCTTTCACCATTGGTTCGTGGTGCTTTGAACTGTGGGTATAGGATTACTCCTTAAGTTCTTGTTCCTTTAAGCATTGGTCTAAGGTTTTACTTTTGTTAAACATCATTTTTGTTTCTTGGGGTCTTCAATTCCTTCTTTTGATTGTGTGTTTCATAGCATTCTTTGTGTTTAACATTTGGTGCTATGAGAGCTTTGGCCTTTCAATCAAGTGTGCTTATCAAAATTTGAGTTTTTTCTGTCATTCTTCGTCCTAGCTGCCTCTTATTACTTTTTGTTAATTTCCAACTTGGCTCATTACTACCAAATCTCTGCTTTCTAGATTGTAATGCCAATATGCTTCCTTTCTCCATTGGTTCATGATGCTTTGAACTGTGAGTACACAATTACACCTAAAGTTCTTGTTCCTTTGAGCATTGGGCCAAGGTTTCACATTTGTTAAACATCATTTATATCTCTTGGGGTCTTCATTTCCATCTTTTGATTGTGGGTTTCATAGCATTCTTTGCATTTAACATTGGGTGCTATAAGAGCTTTGGCCTTTCAATCCCGTTTGCTTGTCAAGATTGGAGTTTTTTCTCTAGTTTTTCTTCTTTTCTGCCTCCTGTTACGTTTTGTTACATTCCAACTCGGCTCATTACAACTAAATCTCCTATTTCTTGATTTTACTGCCAATGTACTACCTTTCATCTTTGGTTTATGATGCTTTGAACAATGAGTATAGGATTATATATTAAGATCTTGTTCCTTTTAGCATGGGGCCATAATCTATTAGAAAGGTCATAACAGTTTAACAGGCGAGTTATGTATGATGGATTCAAGAATCGATATTCCTTTATAATGAATGAGAAACCCATTACTCTTATACCATTATCACCTCATCAAGCTTATGGGGATCAATTAAGGATTAAAAATGAGAGTGAACAGAAAACAGAAAGTTTCTATGCAAAAGAAAGTGATATCAAAAGAGCAATTTTTGGCAAACAACTTATGATCATACTTTTGTATAAAGAAGCTTATTTTAACATTAACAAGTTTGAACCATCTTTGCCTAGTGTTGTTGTTGTTTTAATGCAGGAATTTGACAATGTATGCCCTAATGATATCCCAAGAGAATTGCCACATACGAGAGGATTTGAGTATCAAATTGATTTCATCCCTAGTGCATCCTTCTCAAACCAGCCAGCAATTAGGAGTAATCCTAATGAGACAAAGGAGTTTAAAAGGTAGGTTGAATAACTTATTTTTGAAAGGATATGTGAGGGAACAAAGGACAAGAAAAGTTGTGTAGTACCTCTCCTACTTGTACAAGAAAAGTTGAACAAAGGACATGCCAAGTGGATCAAATTCATTCAAACCTTTCCTTACATCATCAAGTATAAACAAGGTGATGATTTGAGGACGAATCCTTTCGAGGAAAGGGGGAATGATGAGAACCATAGAGATGATGGGTGGAAGGCTTTAATGGATGCAAGAGGTCCATTGCACATTCTAGAAGGCCCAATAATACAGGCTAGAGCCAAAAAGATGCAAGAAGCATGAAATGGGCTGATTAAGGACATTCAGGCCAACCACGTTTGAAAGAGAGTACAAGCCTTATTAATATTATTGGAGTACTTAAAGAGTTAGGACTAAGTAATAGCAATCACTCCAAATTAGGAGTTTATTTTTTGTCTAAGAATTTGTCCCTAGACAGGATTTTCTCCTAAATAAAGAATTGTCCTAAGAAGGAATTTATGCCTCTTTAGGATTGCTATCTTAGCCTACAAATAGACACCCCTTGTAAGCTCTAAAAAATCAGATCAAACAATCAAATCAGACAACTTTGAGTGAAATAAAATGCAAGGGTTTTTCTCCCTCAGTTTTTTTGAGAATTAAATAACTTATCAAGAGGTACTTCTTCTTGTGGCATTCCAATTGACTTATCACTCCTAATTCCTTTCTTTTATGGAGCGTGGCATCCATAACCTTCTCAAATACCCTAGGTTTGTGTTCCTTCGAATGTTGGGCCTAGGGTTTATGTTATTAAACTTTGATTTAGCTTTCTTAGTTGTTCTTTCATTCCTTGTGTGCGTTGGATCCCAAGCCACATCATTTTGGGGTTTTCCACATCAGTTTCCTTGCATTTGTTGTGTTTAACATTGGGGACTATGAGGGCTTTGGGCTTTAAATCAGGTTTGCTAATCCAAATTGGCCTTTTTCTCTAGTTCTTCTTATTAGTTGTCTCTTATTATGTTCTGTTGCATTCCAACTCGGCTCATTAGAACCAAATCTCTTTTTTCTAGATTGTAAAGCCAATATCCTTCGTTTCACTATTGGTTCATGATGCTTTGAACTATGGGTAGAGGATTATACCTTATCTTCTTGTTCCATTGAGCATTGGGCCAAGGTTTTAATTTTGTTAAACACCATTTACGTTTCTTGGTGTCTTCAATTCCTTTTCATTATGGGTATCATTGCATTCTTTGTGCTTTACATTGGGTGCTATAAAAGCTTTGGGCAGGTTTGCTTATCAAAATTGGACTTTTTTCTCTCGTTCTTCTTCTTAGTTGCCTCTTATTACATTTTCTTGCATTCGAACTTGGCTCATTACTACCAAATCTCTTCTTTCTAGATTGTAATGCAAAAATCCTTCCTTTTACCATTGGTTGTTGAAGGTTTGAATTGTGGATATTAGATTATACCTTATGTTCTTCTTTTGTTGAGTATTGGGCCAAGGTTTTAATTTTGTTAAACATCATTTGTGTTTCTTAGTGTCTTCAATTCCTTCTTTTGATTGCGTGTTTCATTTTATTCTTTGAGTTTAACATTGGAATTTTTTTTCTCTCATTCTTCAACTTAGCTGCCTCTTATTACGTTTTATTGCTTTCCAACTCGGCTTATTACTCAAAATCTCTTCTTTCTAGATTGTAATGTGAAAATCCTTCCTTTTACCATTGTTTCACGATGCTTTCAATTGTGGGTATAGGATTATATCTTATGTTCTTGTCCCTTTAAGCATTGGGCCAAGGTTTTAATTTTGTTAAACCTTAATTATGTTTCTTGGTGTCTTCAATTCCTTCTTTTGATTTTGGCTTTCATTGCATTCTTCGTGTTTAACATTAGGTGCTATGAGTGCTTTGGGCTTTAAATCATATTTGCTTATCAAAATTGGATTTTTTTCACTAGTTTTTCTTCTTAGATGCCTCTTATTACGTTTTGATACATTTTGACTTGGCTTATTACTACCAAATCTCTTCCTTGTAGATTGTAATGCCAATATCCTTCCTTTTACCTTTGGTTCATGATGCTTTAAAATGTATAGGATTATACCTTAAGTTCTTGTTCCTTTGAGCATTGGGCCAAGGTTTTGCTTTTGTTAAACCTCAATTATGTTTCTTGGGGTCTTCAACTCCTTTTCATTCTAGGTTACAATGCATTCTTAGCATTTAACATTGGGAGCTATGAGAGCTTTCGGTTTTAAATCAGGTTTGTTTCCCAAAATTGGAGTTTTTTTTTTTCTCTAGTTCTTCTTCTGAGCTGCCTCTTATTATGTTTAGTTGCATACCAAGTCGCCTTGTTACTACCAAATCTCTTATTTCTAGATTGTAATGCCAATATCCTTCCTTTCACCATTGGTTCATAATGTTTTGATTTATGGGTATAGCATTATACCTTAAGTTCTTGTTGATTTGAGCAATGGGCTATGGTTTTATTTTTGTTAGACATCATTTATTTTTCTTGGGGTCTCCAATTCCTTCTTTTGATTATGGCTTTCATAGCATTCTTTATGCTTAACATTGGGTGCTATGAGAGCTTTGGGCTTTAAATCAGGTTTGCTTATCAAAATTGGAGTTTTTATTCTCATTCTTCTTCTTTGTTGTATTGTATTACATTTTTTTGCACTCCAACTTGGCTGATTACTACCTAATCTCTTCTTTCTAGATTGTAATGCCAATATCTTTCCTCTCACCTTTGGTTCATGATGCTTAGAATAGTGGGCATAGGATTATACCTTAAATTCCTGTTCCTTTGAGCATTAGGCCAAGTTTTACTTTCGTTAAACCTCAATTATGTTTCATCAGGTCTTTAATTCCTTCTTTTGATTGTGAGTTTCATTGTATTCTTTGTATTTAACACTAGGTGCCATGAGAGCTTTGGGGTTTAAATCAAGTTTGCTTATCAAAATTGTAGTTTTTTCTCTCATTTTTATTCTTAGCTGCTTTTTATTATGTTTTGTTGCATTCCAACTCAGCTCATTACTACCAAATCTCTTTTTTCTAAATTGTAATGCCAATATCCTTCCTTTCACCTTTGGTTCATGATGCTTCGAACAATGGGTATAGGATTTTACCTTAAGACCTTGTTCCTTTCAACTTTAGGCCAAGGTTTTAGTTTTGTTAAACCTTAATTATGTTTCATAAAGTCTTCAATTCCTTCTTTTGATTGTGAGTTTCATTGTATTCTTTGTGTTTAACATTGGGTGCTATGAGAGCTTTGGACTTTAAATCAAGTTTGGTTATCAAGATTGGAGTTTTTTCTCCTGTACTTCTTCTTAGCTGCCTCTTATTAAGTTTTAGTGCATTCCAACTCGGCTTATTACTACCAAATCTCTTCTTTCTAGATTGCAATGTGAAAATTCTTCCTTTCGCCATTGGTTCTTAATGCTTTGAACTGTGGGTATAGGATTATACCTTATGTTCTTGTTTTGTTGAACAATGGGCCAAGCTTTTAATTTTGTTGAATACCATTTATGTTTCTTGGTGTCTTCAATTCCTTCTTTTCATTATGGGTATCATTGCATTCTTTGTGTTTTACATTGGGTGCTATGAGAGCTTTAGGCTTTAAATTAGGTTTGCTTATCAAAATTGGAATTTTTTTCTCCTATTCTTCTTCTTAGCTACCTTTTCTTATGTTTTGTTGCATTCCAACTTGGCTCATGAGTACCAAATCCCTTCTTTCTAGATTGTAATACCAATATCCTTTCTTTCACCAGTGGTTCATGATGCTTTGAATTGTGCGTATAGGATTATACCTTAAGTTTTTCTTCCTTTTTGTATTGGGCCAAGGTCTTACTTCTGTTAAACATCATTTATGTTTCTTGGGGTCTTTAATTCCTTCTATTGATTGTGGGTTCCATTGCATTCTTTGTGTTTAACATTAGGTGCTATGGCTTTAAATTAGGTTTTGCTATCAAAATTTGAGTTTTTTCTCAAGTTCTTCATCTTAGCTGCCTCATATTACGTTTTGTTGCTTTCCAACTCACCTCATTACTTCCAAATCTCTTCTTTCTAGATAGTAATGCCAATAACCTTCCTTTTATCATTGGTTCATCATGCTTTGAACTATGGGCTTAGGATTGTACCTTATGTTCTTATTCCTTTGAGCACTGAGCCAAGTTTTAATATTTGTTAAAGATCATTTATGTTTCTTCGTGGCTTCAATGCCTTGTTTTGATTGTGGGTTTCATAGCATTCTTTGTTTTTAACATTGGGTGCTGTGAGAGCTTTGGGCTTTAAATCAGGTTTGCTTATCAAAATTAGAGTTTCTTCTCTTGTGCTTCTTTCTAGTTGCCCCTTATTACATTTTGTTGCTTTCCAACTCAGGTCATTTATACCAAATCTCTTCTTTCTAGATCGTAATGCCAATATCCTTCCTTTTGCCATTGGTTCATGATGTTTTGAATTATGGGTATAAGATTATACCTTAAGTTTTTTTTTTTTCCTTTGGACATTAGGCAGAGGTTTTACTTTCATTAGACCTCAATTTTGTTTCTTGGGGTCTTCAATTCCTACTTTTCATTGTGGGTTTCATTGCAATCTTTGTGTTTAACATTAGGTGCTATGAGAGCTTTGGACTTTAAATCAGGTTTGTTTCTTAAAATTGGAGTTTTTTCTCTAGTTCTTCTTCTTAGCTGCCTCTTATTACGTTTTGTTGCATTCCTACTCACATCATTAGTACCAAATCTCTTCTTTCTACATTGTAATGCCAATATCCTTCCATTCACCATTGGTTCATGATGCTTTGAACTCTGGGTATAGGACTTTACCTTAAGTTCATGTACTTTTGAGCATTGGTCCAAAGTTTTAGCTTCATTAGATGTCATTTATGTTTCTTAGGGTCTTTGATTCCTTCCTATGATTGTGGGTTTCATTGTAATCTTTGTTGCATTCCAACACAACTCATTACTACCAAATCTCTTCTTTCTAGATTGTAATGCCAATATCCTTCCTTTCGCCTTTGCTTCATAAAGCTTTGAATAGTGGGTATAGGATTATATCTTAAGTTCTTGTTCCTTTGAGCATTGGGCCAAGCTTTTTCTTTTGTTAAACCTCATTTATGTACCCTGGGGTCTTTCATTCCTTCTTTTCATTATGAGTTTCATTGCATTCTTTGTGTTTAACAGTGGTTGCCACGAGAGCTTTGGGTTTTAAATTAGGTTTGCTTATCAAAATTGGAGATTTTTCTCTAGTTTTTCCTCTTTGTTGCCTCTTATTACGCTTTGTTGCATTCCAACTCACTTGATTACTACCAATTCTCCACTTTCTAGATTGTAAAGCCTATATCCTTCCTTTCACCTTTCGTTCATAAAGCTTTGAACAGTGGGTATAGGATTATACCTTAAGTTCTTCTTCCTTTGAGCATTGCACCAAGGGTTTTCTTCTGTTAAACCTCAATTATGTTTCCTCGGGTCCTTAATTCCCTCTTTTCATTGTGAGTTTCATTGCATTCTCTGTGTTTGACACTGGCTACTATGAGAGCTTTGTGCTTTAAATCAAGTTTGGTTATCAAACTTGGAGTTTTTTCTTTGGTTTTTCTTCTTAGCTGCCTCTTATTATGCTTCGTTGCATTCCAACTCCCCTCATTACTACCAAATCTCTTCTTTTTAGATTGTAATGGCAATATTCTTCCTTTCACCTTTGGTTCATGAAGCTTTGAACAATGCGTATAGGATTATACCTTAAGTTCTTGTTCCATTGAGCATTCGGCCAAGATTTTTCCTTTGTTAAACCTCAATTATGTTTCCTAGGGTCTTCAATTCCTTCTTCTCATTGTGAGTTTCATTGCATTCGTTGTGTTTAACACTGGCTGCTATGAGAGGTTTGGGGTTTAAATTAGGTTTGCTTATCAAAATTAGAGATTTTTTTCTAGTTTATCTTCTTAGCTGCCTCTTATTATGCTTTGTTGCAATCCCTCTA
>JAHLGP010016550.1:72162-104161 GCA_020141445.1 Bruguiera sexangula
TAATGAGCCAAGTTGGAATGCAACAAAACATAACAAGAGGAAACTAAAAAGAAAAACTAGGGAAAAAACTCCAATTTTGAGAAGCAAACCTGATTTAAGGACCAAAGCTCTCATAACACCAAATGTTAAACACAAAGAATACTATGAAACCCATAATCAAAAGAAGGAATTGAAGACCCAAAGAAATATAAATGATGTCTAACACAAGTAAAACCTTGGCCTAATGCTCAACGGAAAAAAAACCTAAGCTATAATCCCATACTCACAGTTCAAGGCAACATGAACCAATGGTGAAAGGAAGGATATTGGCATTACAATCTAGAAAGAATTGATTTGGTAGTAATGAGCTGAGTTGGAATGCAACAAATCGTAATAAGAGGCAGCTAAGAAAAAAACGAGAGAAAAAACTTCACTTTTGACAAGCAAAGGTGATTTAAAGCCCAAAGTTCTCATAGCATCCAATGGTAAACAGAAAGAATGCAATGAAACCCAGAATCAACAGAAGGAATTGGAGACCCAAGAAACATAAATGATGTCTAACATAACTAAAACCTTGGCTCAATGGTGAATCAAACAAGAACTTAAGGTATAATCCTATACCCATAGTTCAAAGCATCATGAACCAATGGTGAAAGGAAGGATATTGGCATTACAATATAGAAAGATGAGATTTGGTAGTGATGAGCCCAGTTGGAATGCAACAAAATGTAATAAGAGGCAACAAAGAAGAAGAATGGGAGAAAAAACTCCAATTTTGATAAGCAAACCTGATTTAAAGCTAAAGGCTCTCATAGCATGCGATCTTAAACACAAAGAATGCAATGAAACCCATAATCAAAAGAAGGAATTGAAGACCCCAAGAAAATAATTCAAGTTTAACAAAACTAAAACCTTGGCCCATTGCTGAAAGGGACAATATCTTAATGTATAATTCTATACCAACAATTCAAAGCATCATGTACCAAAGGTCGAAGGAAGGATATTGGCATTACAATCTAGAAAGAGGAGATTTGGTAGTAATGAGCCAAGTTGGAATGCAACAAAACATAACAAGAGGAATCAAAGAAGAAAAACTAGAGAAAAAACTCTAATTTTGAGAAGCAAACTTGATTTAGAGACCAAAGCTCTCATAACACTGAATGTTAAACACAAAGAATGCTATGAAACCCACAATCAAAAGAAGGAATTGAAGACCTAAAGAAATATAAATGATGTCTAACATAAGTAAAACCTTGGCCTAATGCTCAAGGGAACAAAAACCTAAGCTATAATCCCATACCCACAGTTCAAGGCATCATGAACCAATAGTTAAAGGAAGGATATTGGCATTACAATCTAGAAAGAATTGATTTGGTAGTAATGAGTTGAGTTGGAATGCAACAAATCGTAATAAGAGGCAGCTAAGAAAAAATCAAGACAAAAAACTCCAATTTTGACAAACAAAGGTGATTTAAAGCCCAAAGTTCTCATAGCATCCAATGGTAAACAAAAAGAATGCAGTGAAACCCAGAATCAACAGAAGGAATTGGAGACCCTAGGAAACATAAATGATTTCTCACATAAGTAAAACCTTGGCCCAATGATCAAAGGAAGAAGAACTTATGGTATAATCTTATACCCACAGTTCAAAGCATCATGATGCAATGGTAAAAGGAAGGATATTGGCATTACAATCTAGAAAGACGAGATTTTGTAGTGATGAGCCTAGTTATAATGCAACAAAATGTAATAAGAGGGGGCCATAGAACAAGAACTAGAGAAAAAACTCAAATTTTGAGAAGCAAGCCTGATTTAAAGCCCAAAGTTGTCCTAGCACCCAATGTTAAACACAAAGAATGCTATGAAACCCACAAACAAAAGAAGGAATTGAAGACCCCAAGAAACATAAACGATATTTAACAAAAGGAAAACCTTGGCCCGAAGCTCAAAGGAAGAAGAACTTAAGGTGTAATCCTACACCCATAGTTCAAAGCATCATCAACCAATAGTGAAAGGGAGGATATTGGCATTACAATCTAGAAAGAAGAGATTTGGTAGTAATGAGCCGAGTTTGAGTGCAACAAAATCTAATAAGAGGCAACAAAGAAGAAGAATGGAAGAAAAACTCCAATTTTGATATGCAAACTTGATTTAAAGTTGAAAGCTCTCATAGCATCCAATATTAAACACAAAGAATGCAATCAAACCCATAATCAAAAGAAGGAATTGAAGACCCCAAGAAAAATACTTCAAGTTTAACAAAACTAAAACCTTGGCCTAGTGATGAAAAGAACAAGATCTTAACGTATAATCCTATACCAATAGTTCAAAGCATTATGTACCAAAGGTCAAAGAAAGGATAGTGGCCCTCATAACACCCATTGTTAAACACAAAGAATGCAATGGAACACACAATCAAAAGAAGGAATTGAAGACCCTAAGAAACACAAATGATGTCTAAGATAAGTAAAACCTTGGCCTAAAGCTCAAAGGAAAAAGAGCTTAAGGCAAAATCCTATAAATAGGTACCCCTTATAAGCTCTAAAAAATTAGACAATTAGATCAAATAATTTTGAGTGAAATAAAAAGTAAGGGCTTTCTCCCTTGGTTCTTTTGAGAACTAAAGAACTTATCAAGAGGTACTTCTTCTTGTGGTATTCAAATTGACTTATCATTCCTAATTTCTTTCTTTTTTTAAGTGTGGTGTCTATATCCTTCTTAAATACCCTAGGTTCATGTTCTTTGAATGTTGGGTCTAGGGTTTGTGTTCTTATAGTCTGATTTGGCTTTCCTTGATATTCTTGATTCCTTATGTGTGCTGGGTTCTTAAGCCATGTCTTTTGGGGTTTTCCGCATCAGTTGGTATCAGAGCCTAACTTTAAATTAATTGGTATTAGAGTTTGGATCTAAATTAGAAGTAATATTATGACTTCCAAAGGTATAACACAAGAGGGAGCTAGTGATGTGTCCTTTATGATTAAAGCTATGCAATAACAATTTGAGCACATGAATACCAAATTTGATGATATAAGGGAGAGGATGGACGAGCCAATTAATACAATAGTAGAGTTGTAAAGCAGGGACGAAGAATATGAGGCTCCTAAAGTAAGAAGGCAATTGAGATGTGCCTATGACCATAAAGATGATGAGTTTGTGTCATCATTAGAGGGTTAAAGTGATGGAGAGGAGTATCCAGTTAATGGAGTAGCTCTCATCATAAGGCGAGCATTGAATACGCAAGTGAAGGAAGAAAATGGGGTGCAACGAGATAGCATCTTTTAGACAAGGTGTCTCATCAAAGATAAGGTATGTAGTATGATTATTAATGGTGGGAGCTGCACTAATATTGTTAGTACAACTATGGTTAAGAAGCTGAATTTAGCTATTATGAAGCATCCTAGGCCATATAAGCTTTAATGGTTGAATGAGAGTGTTGAAGTCAAGGTAAATAAGCAAGTGCTCGTGTCATTTTCTATCAGAAGCTACCATGATAAAGTTTTATGTGATGTTGTACCTATACATGCAGGCCATATTCTATTAGGAAGACCATGACAATTTGATAGGCAAGTTATGCATAATGGCTTCAAGAATCAATAGTCCTTTGTAATAAATGAAAAACCCATCACTCTTATACCATTATCACCTCAACAAGCTTATGAAGATCAATTAAGGATTAAAAATGAGAGTGAACAGAAAAGAGAGATTGAAAAAAGAGAAAAGAGCCTATGATCCTACTTTTTTACAAAGAGGCTTATTTTAACACTAACAAGTTTGACTCGTCTTTGCCTAGTGATGGTGCTCTATTGTAGGAGTTTAAAGATGTATTCTCTGATGATGTCTCAAGTGGAGTTAAGCATCAAATTGATTTCATCCCAGGTGCATCCATCCTAAACCGGCCAACATATAAGGGTAATCTTGAGGAGACAAAGGAGATTAAAAAGCAAGTTGAAGAACTTATTTTGAAAGGATATGTGAGGGAAAGCATGAGTTATTGTGCAATTTCTGTCCTACTTATACAAGGAAAGTTGAACAAAAGACATGTCGAGTCAATCAAATTCATTTAGACCTTTCTGTACATCATCAAGTATAAACAAGGTGATGATTCAATGAAAAATCTCTTCGAGGAGAGGGGACCTTAGATATGATTGATGGAAGGTTTCAATGGATGCAAGAGGTCCATTGCACATTCCAAATGGCCCAATAACATGGGCTAGAGCTAGAAAGATGAAATAAGCACTAAATGGGTTGATTAAGGACATTCAGGCCAACTAAGCTTCAAATGGCATGAATTCAAGCTTGAAAGAGAGTCAAGGCCTTATTAATATCATTGGAGTACTTAAAGAGTTAGGACTAACTAATAGCAGTCACCCTAAATTAGGAGTTTATTTTCTGTGTAAAATTTGCCCTAGATAGGAATTCCTTTTAAATAAGGAAATGTCTAGATGAGGAATTTGTGCCTCTTTAGGATTGCTATCTTAACCTATAAATAGACACCCCATGTAAGCTTTGAAAACCAAATAATCAAATCAGACAATTTTGAGTCAAATAGAAAGCAAGGGTTTTCTCCCTCGATTCTTTTGAGAACTAAAGAACATATCAAGAGGTACTTCTTCTTGTGGCATTCAAATTGACTTATCACTCCCAATTTCTTTCTTTCTAGAGTGTGGCATCCATATCCTTCTTACATACCCTAGGTTTGTGTTCCTTTGAATGTTGGATATAGGGTTTGTGTTCTTACAGTCTGATTTAGCTTTTTTGGATATTCTTGATTCCTTGTGTGTGTTGGGTCCCTAAGCCACATCTTTAGGAGTTTTGCACATCAGTTTCATGGGGTCTTCAATTCCTTTTATTGATTGTGGGTTTGCTCACATTCTTTGAGTTTAACATAGGGTGCTATGAGAGCTTTGGGGTTTAAATCAGATTTACATATCAAAATTTGAGTTTTTTCTCTACTTCTTCTTCGTTGCATTCCAACTAGACTTATTACTCTCAAACAACTTCTTTATAGATTGTAATCCCAATATCTTACCTTATACCTTTGGTTCACAATGCTTTGAACATTTGGTCTAGGATTATAAGTTAAGTTTCTATTCCTTTGAGCATTGGGCCAACACATTACTTTTGTTAAACCTGAATTATGTTTCATGGGGTCTACAATTCCTTCGTTTGATTGTGGGTTTTGTTGCATTCTTTATGTTTAACATTCGGTGTTATGAGAGCTTTGGGGTTTAAATCAAATTTGCTTATCAAAATTTGAGTTTTTTCTCTACTTGTTCTTCTTTGCTGCATTTACATTTTCTTGCATTTCAACTGGACTCATTACTCTCAAATCACCTCTTTATAGATTGTAATGCTAATATCCTACCTTATAACTTTGATTGTTGGTTTTGTTGCATTCTTTGTTTCTAACATTGCGTGCTGTGAGAGCTTTGTGCTTGAAATTAGATTTTCTTATCAAATTTTGAGTTCTTTCTCTAGTTCTTCTTGTTAGCTGCCTTTTATTACATTTTGTCACATTCCAACTCAACTCATTACTCTCAAATCACTTCTTTATAGATTGTAATGCCAATATCCCACCATATAACTTTGATTGTTGGTTTCATTTCATTCTTTGTGCTTAACTTTGGGTGCTGCGAGAGCTTTCCACTTTAAATTAGATTTCCTTATCAAATTTTAGGTTTTTTTCTCTAGTTCTTCTTCTTAGCTGCATTTTATTACGTTTTCTGTCATTCCAACTCAACTGATTACTCTCAAATCACTTCTTTAGAGATTATAATGCCAAAGTCCTACCTTATACCTTTGGTTCACAATGGCTTGAACATTGGGTCTAGGTTTATAACTTAAGTTCCTGGTCCTTAGAGCATTGGACTGAGGCTTTACTTTTGTTAAACCTAAAATATGTTTAATGGGGTCTTCAATTCCTTCTTTCAATTGTGGATTTTGTTGACTTCATTGTTTTTAACATTAGGTGCTATGAGTGTTTTGGGCCTTAAATCAGATTTGATTATCAAAATTTGAGTTTTTTCTCTAGTTCTTCTTCCTAGCTGCATTTTATTACATTTTGTCACATTCCAATTCGACTCATTACTCTCAATCACTTTTTTATAGATTGTACTACCAATATCTTGCCTTATAACTTTGGGTCACAATGCTTTTAACATTGGGTCTAGGTTTATAAGTTAAGTTCCTATTCCTTTGAGAATTTGGCTGACACGTTACTTTTGTTAAACATAAATTATGTTTCATGGGGTCTTAAATTCCTTCTTTTGATTGTGGGTTTAATTGCATTCCTTGTCTTTAACATTGGGAGCTATGAGACATTTCGGCTTTATATTAACTTTGCTTATCAAAATTTGAGTTTTCTCTCCATTTCTTCTTCTTAGCTGCATTTTATTACATTTTGTCACTTTCCAACTCAACTCATTACTCTTAAATCACTTCTTTAGAGATAGTAAATCCAATATCCTACCTTATAACTTTTGTTCACGAAGCTTTGAACATTGGGTCTATGTTTATAAATTAAGTTCCTAATCCTTTCAACATTGGGCCAAGGCTTTACTTTTGTTAAACCTGAATTATGTTTCTTGGGGTCTTCAATTCCTTCTTTTGATTGTGGATTTTGTTGACTTCATGGTTTTTAACATTAGGTGCTATGAGTGCTTTGGGCCTCAAATCAGATTTTCTTATCAAAATTTGAGTTTTTTCTCTAGTTCTTCTTCCTAGCTGCCTTTTATTACATTTTGTCACATTCCAACTCAACTCATTACTCTCAAATCACTTCTTTATAGATTGTAATGCCAATATCCTTCCTTATAACTTTGATTGTTGGTTTCGTTGGATTCTTTGTGTTTAACATTAGGTGCTATGAGAGCTTTGTTCTTTAAATTAGATTTGCTTATCAAAATTTAAATTCTTTCTCTAGTTGTTCTTCTGAGCTGCATTTTATTACATTTTGTCACATTCCAACTCGGCTCATTACTCTTGATGGAAGCCATATTATACCAGGTCAAATCAACAAGGGAGTGGATGCTTTGCAAAACCTTGGAGGATCAATGACAAGGGCAAGGTCAAAGAAAATAAAGGAAGCTCTCATCAACTTGTTGTGTGACATTTACGATCAGGAAGTTGCTAGGTACGAGTTGAGGATGATAGAGGCTTTACCAGGGCTTGTGAATGCGTTATTTGTGGAGGAATTTGAGAACCATGACCATAGGAAGGAAGTTGGATTTGGGAGCCCATGTTTGGGCATTTAAATGGGTTATTTTCATGGGTTTTTATTATTATTTAGTGGGTTGGACGAATTTCCTTAATACGCCCATCTTATTAGCATATAAGAAGGGGTGGCTGGCAGATTGGACGAATTTCCTTAATAAGCCTATCTTATTAGCTATGGTTTTAGGGGGCTTAGCATATAAAAAGGGTGGTTAAAGGGGAGGATAGTAGATGATGAATGTATGAGCTATTTTCTCTAGTTCGTTGAGAACTAATTTTGAACTTTCATACTTGAGTGTGTTGGTTCAATAGACTTATCTTCTTCAACATTTTGTTGTTGGGAGTGGTGTCTGAATCTTTAAGTTCTGGTTCTTGGTTGTTTATAATCATTGGGTCAGAAATCCAAATTCCCTTAACCTTTGTTAAAACGATCCTATACCAACATTGGTGTTGGGTTCTATTTACAAATAATCAGAGTTCATATCATTTGGTATCATAGCTATGTTTCTAACTTAGGTTAGTTATATTTTTGTTATCATCTCTTTTGTGTATCCTTCATTATTGGTTGAATAACCAAAAAGAAAAAAAATCGTGTATTTCTTGGGTTGCCTTTCTGCTATTCGTTTCTTCTATACAAATACCCATTAGTGAACCAAAAAAAAAATGGTTTCACTGCTCAATTGGTCATTTACTCAATTATATTCGATAATTGATTGTTATCTAATTGCACTACTCGTATCATTGAATTCCTTGTCATTCAGTTTATTTTATTGCCCATCTTCTTAATCATGTCACTTCTTTGAAAGAGTAGGTCTAGGATTAATATAGTCAAGTTTTGTTTGTTCCGAATTTAGTTTGCTTGGAACTATTGAAAGATCTCTTAGAGTCTTGCAAATCATTGTGTGAAACATGAGAGTTGAGGATTACTATAGTTGAGTGGAGAAAAAACACACAAAGGAGTGAGTTTCGTGAGGTATATTTTTTATTTTCTAACAATCTTGCATATACAATGTCTAATACTAAAGAAGGCAGTTTCCCACATGGAAAGGAGGAAGTAGTTGTTCCAAATTTCAAATTGCTGATGAAATCCTTATAGCAGAAGCTTGATAGGATTGACCAAATGTTTTGGGAAGTTCGAGACAGGATGGATAAAATAGATGGGGAATTGAGTGTCAATCCCAAGAGGCCAGCTGGGAGGGTCATGAAGGAGCAATTTGAACATGACTTTGGTGAAGATGGTGATGGTTATTATGATAACGGTGATAATGCTAGTAGAAATTTTATAGGTAGCTTTAGAGGAGGACATGGTAATCGGAATGGTAAGGGAGTAAGAGGCAATGGAAATGTTTATGATAGGTACAATAGAGGTTGGGATAACAGAAATAGAGTGGAGGGAGTAAACAAAAATCTTAGTAGTATTAAAATGAAAATACCTTCTTTCCAAGGGAAAGCTGACCTTGATGTCTATTTGGATTGGGAACGAAGGGTAGAATTAATATATAAGTGCCACAACTTCTCTGAGGAGAACAAAGTGAAGTTAGCTGAGGCAAAGTTCACCGATTATACTGTTGTATGGTGGGACCAGCAAGTTAGCACCAGGAGAAGAAACTTTGAGAGAACTGCAGAAACTTGGAATGAGTTGAAGACTGTGATGAGAAGGAGATTTGTTCCCAACTCTTATTATAGGGATTTGTATAACAAGTTGCAGAGCCTTATGCAAGGTTCCAAAAGTGTGGAAGAGTACCATAAGGGGATGGAAATTGCTATGGTTAGGGCAAATGTAATGGAGGATAAGGAGACAACCATGGCTAGGTTCTTTAAAGGGTTGAATAGAAGTATAGCTGATGTGGTAGAACTACAACACTATGTAGAGTTTAAAGACATGGTACACATTGCCATGAAAGTTGAGAGGCAACTTAAGGGAAGGAGCACTTTTAGATATAGTCAGAACTTAGGTTCATCTTTTGGAAGTTGAATTAGGGGAAGAAGGAAGAGAAGATGACTTTTAAGCTTAAAACCAATTCACATAGACCCCAGACTAGTGGCGGCAGCCTGGAAAGGGGCAAATTTAAAGAAAAACTTAAGGGTACCCAAGGAAAAACTAGAGACATCAAATGCTTTAGATGTTTGGGTAGGGGTCATATGGCTTCACAATGTCCTAACAAGAGAACCATATACCTTAAGGAGAATGGTGACTATTTGCCTGGCAGTGATGAAGACCAAATGCCGCCACTAAAGGATGCTAGTGATGTTGACGAAGGAATAGAGTATCCAGAGGATGGTGGAAGGCTTTTAGTAGCAAGGTGAGCCCTTAGTTTGCAGGTTAAGGAGGAGGATGATGTTGAGATGCAGCAGGAAAATATTATCCATACTTGATGTTTAGTTCAAGATAGACTCTGTTACTTGATCATTGATGGCAATAGTTGTACTAATATAGCAAGTACAGAGTTGGTGGAAAAATTGAATTTGCCTACAACCAAACATCCTAGACCATATAATTTGTAATGGTTAAATGATAGTGGAGTGGTGAAAGTGACTAAACAAGTTGTGGTTCCATTTTCTATTGGCAGCTATAAGGACGAGTTATTTTGTGATGTTGTACCTATGTAGGCCAGGCATTTGTTATTCGGCCATCCTTGGCAATTTGATAGGAAAGTTTTGCATGATGGTTACAAGAACCACTATTCTTTCACTGTGGATGGAAAATCATTTACCCTTGTTCCATTGACTCCAAAATAGGTGTATGAAGACCAAATGAGACTTTATGAAAGTGAGTAAAAGAAAAAGAGGGAAAAAAAAGAGAGAGCCGAGAGAAAAGAAAGTAAGGGAGAGAAAAAGAAGGTAAATGCATGTGAGAGTGCTAAGTACAAGGGGGGTTAGGTTCACAAGAGTGAAGATGAAAGAAAACAAGTGAGTGTGTTTGCAAAAGGAGCAAATGCTAGGGTTGCCTTTCAAGTGAGGCAATAAATAATCTTGATCCTTTACAAGGATTCTTATTTCTCTAACACTGACATTGATTCATCTTTGTTGCAAGATTATAATGATGTATTCCCTAAGGAGATCCCAAATGGTTTACCACCAAGGAGAGGGATTGAACATCACATTGATCTTATTCCTGGGGCTCCCATTCCCAATAAGCCAGCGTATAGAAGTAATCCTAGGAAGACAAAGGAGCTTCTTCAAAGGCAAGTTGATGAGTTGATGAAGAAGGGACATGTAAGGATGAGCATGAGTCCATGTGTAATGCTAGCGTTGCTTATGCCAAAGAAAGATGGATCTTGGAGGATGTGTGTTGATTGTAAATCTATTAACAAAATAAAAGTTAAATATCAACATCCTATACCCAGGCTTGATGATATGCTAGATGAATTACATGGTGCGTGTTACTTCTCTAAAATTGACCTTAAGAGTGGGTATCATCAAATTAGGATAAGGGAAGGAGATGAATGGAAAATTGCATTCAAGACCAAGCATGGTTTGTATGAATGGCTAGTTATGCCCTTTGGTTTGACTAATGTAGCTAGTACTTTTATAAGATTAATGAATCATGTTTTGAGACCTTTCTTAGGAAAGTTTGTTGTGCTTTATTTTGATGACATATTAGTATATAATAGGAATTTAGAAGAGCATGTTGAACATTTGGATTGCGTGCTTGATGTTTTGAGGAAAGAGAAATTGTATGCCAACATGAAGAAATGTGATTTTTGCAAGGATCATGTTATTTTCTTGGGTTACGTTGTGTCTACTCATGGCATAGAGGTTGATAAAGAGAAGATTAAGGCAATTCAAGAATGGCCTACACCTAAGAGTGTGAATGATGTGAGGGGTTTCCATGGTTTGGCTAACTTTTATAGGAGCTTTATTAAGGATTTTAGTACCATAGCTGCACCATTGAGTGAGGTGATTAAAAAGAGTGTGGGTTTCAAGTGGAGTAAAGAACAACAAGATGCCTTTGATTTACTTAAGACTAAGTTGTGTAATGCACCACTTCTTGCTTTACCTGATTTTTCTAAGATCTTTGAAATTGAATGTGATGCATCAGGCATTGAGATTAGGGGAGTTCTCATGCAAGAGAAACAACCTATTGCATTCTTTAGTGAGAAGTTAAATGGGGCAACATTGAATTATCCAACTTATGATAAAGAAATGTATGCACTTGTTAGGACTTTAGAAACATCACAGCATTACCTTTGGCCCAAGGAGTTTGTAATTCATATTGATCATGAGTCCTTAAAATACTTGAAGGGGCAAGGTAAGTTGAATAGGAGACATGCAAAATAGGTTGAATGTATTGAAACTTTTCCTTATGTAATTCAATACAAATCAGGTAAGGAAAATGTTGTTGCTAACGCATTGTCACCTAGGTACACATTGATTAGCACTTTGAGCATTAAGTTGCTTGGGTTTGAGCACATTATTGATTTGTATGCTAATGATGCTGACTTGAGTAACATATATGCTGAATGTGAGAAAGCTGCCTTTGGTAAGTTCTATAGACATGAGGGGTATTTGTTTAAAGTAAATAAGCTTTGTATTCCTTAAGGGTCTATAAGAGAATTACTTGTGAGAGAAGCTCATAGAGGTGGTTTAATGGGACACTTTGGCATTCAAAAGACTTTTGATGTTTTAAATGAACATTTCTTTTGGCCATAAATGAAAAGGGATGTTGAAAGAGTTAGTGCCAAGTGTATTATTACCTGTAGACAAGCTAAGTCTAGGGTTTTGCCCTATGGTAAGTATATGCCCTTAGAAATTCCTTGTGAACCTTGGACCAACATCTCTATGGATTTTATTTGTGGGTTACCTAGGTCCAAGAGGGGCTGAGATTGTATTCTTGTTGTAGTTGATAGGTTTTCAAAGATGGCGCATTTCATTGCTTGCACCAAAATGGATGATGCCACATGTGTTGTAGACTTATTTTTTACAGAGATTGTTTGCCTACATGGAGTGCCGAAGAGTATTGTGTCAAATCATGATGCAAAAGTTTTGAGCCATTTTTGGAAAACATTGTGGCTTAAGCTTGGAACAAAGTTGTTATTTTCTACAACTTACGATCCACAAACCGATGGATAGACTGAGGTAGTAAGTCAAACTCTTGGTACATTGTTGTGTTCTATTATTGGTAAGAACTCTAGAACCTAGGAAGAATGTTTGCCTTTTATAGAGTTTGCCTATAATCGTGTTGTTCATAGTGCCACAGGTTATTCTCCTTTTGAGCTTGATTATGGTTTTAATCCATTATCTCCTTTGGATTTAGTACCATTGCCTATACAAGATAAGGTTAATTTAGATGGAAAAAAGAAGGCTGAAGTGGTTAGGCAACTTCATGAGAAAGCTAGGCTTAACATTGAGAGAAAAACCAAACAATATGAAACACAAGCCAACAAAGGTTGTAAGCATATCACCTTTGAACCTGGTGATTGGGTTTGGGTACATTTGTGGAAGGATAGATTTCCTAAGTAAAGGAAATCAAAGTTGCAACCAAGGGGAGATGATCCTTTTCAAGTGGCAGCAAGAGTCAATGATAATTCATATAAACTTGACTTGCCAAGTGAGTATAATATGAGTGCAACATTTAATATTTCTCACCTTTCTCCTTTTCTCTTTGATGATGTAGGTGTCGATTTGAGGACAAATCATTTTGAGAAGAGCGGGAATGATGGAAGCCATATTGTACCAAGTCAAATCAATAAGGGAGTTGATGCTTTGCAAAACCTTGGAGGACCAATGGCAAGGGCAAGGTCAAAGAAAATAAAGGAAGCTCTCAACAACTTGTTGTGCGACATTTAATATCAAGAAGTTGCTAAGTATGAGTTAAGGATGATGAAGGCTTCACCAGGGCTTGTGAATGTGGCATTTGTGGAGGAATTTGAGAACCATAACCTTGGGAAGGAAGTTGGATTTGGGAGCTCATGTTTGGGCATTTAAATGGGTTATTTTCATGGGTTTTTATTATTATTTAGTGGGTTGTACGAATTTCCTTAACAAGCTCATCTTATTGGCATATAAAAATGGGTGGATGGCAGATTGGATGAATTTCCTTAATAAGTCCATCTTATTAGCTAAGGTTTTAGGGGGGGTTAGCATATAAAAAGGGTGGCTGGAGGGGAGGACGACAGATGATGAGTGTATGAGCTATTTTCTTTAGTTCTTTGAGAACTAATTCTGAACTTTCATACTTGAGTGTGCTGGTTCAATAAACTTATCTTCTTCAATGTTTTTGTTGTTGGGAGTGACATCAAAATCTTTAAGTTCTAGTTTTTGGTTATTTATAATCATTGGGTCAGAACTCCAAAATCCCTTAACCTTTGTTAAAACGATCCTATAACAACATTGGTGTTAGGTTCCATTTACAAATAATTGGAGTTCATATCAGCTCTCAAATCACTTCTTTATAGATTGTACTGCCAATATCCCACCTTATAACTTTCATTCTTGAGCCTTTGAACATTGGATCTATGTTTATAGCTTAAGTTCCCGATCCTTTCAACATTGGGCCGAGGCTTACTTTTGTTAAACCTGAATTATGTTTTGTGGGGTCTTCAATTCCTTCTTTTGATTGTGGATTTTGTTGACTTCATGGTTTTTAACATCAGGTGCTATGAGTGCTTTGGGCCTTAAATCAGATTTTCTTATCAAAATTCGAGTTTTTTCTCTAGTTCATCTTCCTAGCTGCATTTAATTACATTTTGTCGCATTCCAACTCGGTTCATTACTCTCAAATCACTTCATTATAGATTGTAATGCCAATATCCTACCTTATAACTTTGATTGTCTATGTTGTTGCATTCTTTGTGTTTAACATTGGGTGCTGCAAGAGCTTTGCACTTTAGATTAGATTAGATTATCAAAATTTGATTTCTTTTCTCTAGTTCTTCTTATTTGCTGCCCTTTTTTACATTTTGTCACATTCTAACTCAACTCATTACTCTCAAATCAATTCTTTATAGATTGTATTGCCAATATCCTGCCTTATCACTTTGGGTCACGATGCTTTGAACATTGGGTATACATAAATAAGTTAAGTTCCTGTTCCTTTGAGAATTTGTCTGACACATTACTTTTGTTAAACCTAAATTATGTTTCATAGGGTCTTTAATTCCTTCTTTTGATTTGGGGTTTCATTGGATTCCTTGTCTTTAACATTGGGAGCTATGAGACTTTTGGGCTTTATATTAGCTTTGCTTATCAAAATTTGAGTTTTTTCTCTGGTACTTCTTCTTAGCTGCATTTTGTTACATTTTGTTGCATTTGAACTCAACTCATTACTCTCAAATCACTTCTTTATAGATAGTAATGCCTTCACGAGGCTTTGAACATTGGATCTATGTTTATAACTTAAGTTCTTGATCCTTTGAACATTGGGCCGAGGCTTTACTTTTGTTAAACCTGAATTATGTTTTGTGGGGCCTTCAATTCCTTCTTTTGATTGTGGATTTTGTTGACTTCATGGTTTTTAACATAAGGTGCTATGAGTGCTTTAGGCCTTAAATCAGATTTTCTTATCAAAATTTGAGTTTTTTCTCTAGTTCTTCTTCCTAGCTGCCTTTTATTACATTTTGTCACATTCCAACTCAACTCATTACTCTCAAATCACTTCTCTATAGATTGTAATGCCAATATCCTTCCTTATAACTTTGATTGTTGATTTCATTGGATTCTTTGTGTTTAACATTAGGTGCTACGAGAGCTTTGGGCTTTAAATTTGAATTGCATATCAAAATTTGAGTTCTTTCTCTAGTTCTTCTTCTTAGCTGCCTTTTATTACATTTTGTCACATTCCAACTTGACTCATTACTCTCAAATCACTTCTTTATCAATAGTAATGCCAATATCCTACCTTATAACTTTCATTCACAAAGCTTTGAACATTGGGTCTATGTTTATAACTTGAGTTCCTAATCCTTTCGGCATTGGGCCGAAGCTTTACTTTTGTTAAACCTAAATTATATTTCATGGGCTCTCCAATACCTTCTTCTGATTGAGGGTTTTGTTGAATTCATTGTTTTTAACACCAGATGCTATGAGTGCTTTGGGCCTAAAATCGAATTTGCTTATCAAAATTTGAGTTTTTTCTCTAGTTCTTCTTCCTAGCTGCCTTTTATTACATTTTGATTCTTTTGAACTCAACTCATTATTCTCAAATCACTTCTTTATAGATTGTAATGCCAATATCCTACCTTATAACTTTGGTTCATGAAGCTTTGAACATTGGGTGTAGGTTTATAACTTAAGTTCCTGATCCTTTCAGCTTTGGGCCAAGGCTTTACTTTTGTTAAACCTGAATTATGTTTCATGGGTTCTTCAATTCCTTCGTTTGATTTTGGGTTTCATTGCATTCTTTATGTTTAACATTGGGCACTACGAGAGTTTTGAGCTTTAAATTAGCTTTGCTTATCGAAATTTGAGTTTTTTCTCAAGTTCTTCTTAGCTGCATTTTTTTACATTTTGTTGCATTCCAACTCAACTCATTACTCCCAAATCTCTTCTCTCAAGATTGTTATGCAATATCCTACCTTATACCTTTGGTGCATGATGCTTTGAGCATTAGGTATAGGTTTCCACCTTAAGTTATTGTTCCTTTGACCATTGGGCTGAGACTTTATTTTTGTTAAACCTGAACTGTGTTTCCTGAGGTCTTCAGTTCCATTGTTTCTTTGCGAGTTTCATTACATTCATTGTGTTTAACATTGGGTGCTATGAGAGCTTTTGGTTTTAAATTAGATTTGCTCATCAAATTTTGAGTTTTTTTTCTCTAGTTCTTCTTCTTAGCTGCATTGTATTACATTTTGTCACATTCCAACTTGACTCATTACTCTCAAATCACTTCTTTGTAGATAGTCATGCTAATATCTTACCTTATAATTTTGGTTCATGAAGCTTTGAACATTGGGTCTAGGTTTATAACTTAAGTTCTTGATACATTAAGCATTGGGGCGAGGCTTTACTTTTGTTAAACCTGAATTATGTTTAATGGGTTCTTCAATTCCTTCTTTTGATTGTCGATTTTGTTGCATTCATAGTTTTAACATCAGGTGCTATGAGTGCTTTGGGCCTTAAATCAAACTTGCTTATCAAAATTTGAGTTTTTTCTCTAGTTCTTCTTCCTAGATGCCTTTTATTACATTTTGTCACATTCCAACACTACTCATTACTCTCAAATTACTTCTTTATAGATTGTAATGCCAATATCTTACCTTATAACTTTGATTGTTGGTTTCATTGCATTCTTTGTTTTTAACATTAGGTGCAGCGAGGGCTTTGTGCTTTAAATTAGATTTAAATATCAAAATTTGAGTTCTTTCTCTAGTTGTTCTTCTTAGTTGCTTTTTATTACATTTTGTCACATTCTAGCTCTACTCATTACTCTCAAATCTTTTGTTTATAGATTGTAATGCGAATATCCTACCTTATAACTTTGATTGTGGGTGTCGTTGCATTCTTTGTGTTTAACCTTGGGTGTTGTAAGAGCTTTGTGCTTTAAATTAGATTTGCTTATCAAAAATTGAGTGTTTTCTCTAGTTCTTCTTCTTAGCTGCCTTTTATTACATTTTGTCACATTCCAAGTCAACTCATTACTCTTAAATCACTTCTTTATAGATTGTAATGCCAATATCCTACCTTATAACTTTGGGTCTAGGTTTATAAGTTAAGTTCCTGTTCCTTTGAGCATTCGGTTGACACATTACTTTTGTTAAACTTGAACTATGTTTCATGTGGTTTTCAATTCCTTCTATGATTGTGGGTTTCACTATGTTCTTTGTGTTTAACATTGGATGCTATGAGTGCTTTGGGCATTGAATCAGATTTACTTATCAAAATTTGAGTTTTTCTCTAGTTCTTCTTCTTAGTTGCCTTTATAACTTTTTGTCACATTCCAACTCAACTCATTACCCCCAAATCACCTTTTTATAAAGTGTAATGTCAATATCCTTCTTTATACCTATGGTTCATGATGCTTTGAACATTAGGTCTAGGTTTATACCTTAAGTTCCTATTGTTTTGAGCATTGGGTCAAGGGTCTACTTTTGTTAAACCTGAATTATCTGAATTATGTTTCATGGGTTTTCAATTCCTTATTTTGATTGTAGGTTTCATTATTTTCTTTGTGTTTAACTTTGGATTAGCTTATCAAAATTTGGGTTTTTTTCTAGTTCTTCATCTTAACTGCCTTTTATTACTTTTTGTTGCTTTCCAACTCGACTCATTGCTCCCAAATCTCGTTTTTATAGGGTGTAATGGCAATGTCCTTCCTTATACCTCTAGTTCATGATCTTTTGAATATTAGGTCTAGGTTTATACTCAAGTTCTTATGCCTTTAAGCATTGGGCCAAGGCTTTACTTTCGTTAAACCTGATTTATGTTTCGTAGGGTTTTCAATTCCTTGTTTTGATTAAGGGTTTCATTGAATTTTTTGTATTTAACATTGGGTGTTATGAGAGCTTTAGGCTATAATCCAGATTTGCTTATCAAAATTTAAGTTTTTCTCTATTTCTTTTTCTTAGCTGCCTTTTACAACTTTTTGTCGCATTCCAACTCAATTCATTACTCTCAAATTACTTATTTATAGAGTGTAATGCTAATATCCTTCCTTATACATTTGGTTCATGATCCTTTGATCATTGGGTCTAGCTTTATACCATAAGTTGTTGTTCTCTAAGTAATGGGCCAAGGCTTTACTTTTGTTAAATCTAATTTGTGTCATGGGGTTTTTAATTCCTTGTTATGATTAAGAGTTTCATTGCATCCTTTGTGTTTAACATTGGATGGTATGAGAGCTTTGGACTTTAAATTATATTTGCTTATAAAAATTTGAGTTTTTTTCTAATTCTTCTTCTTAGCTGCCTTTTATAACATTTTGTCACATTCCAACTTGTCTTATTACTCTCAAATCACTTCTTTATATAGTGTAATGCCAATATCCTTCTATATACCTTTGGTTCATGATCCTTTGAACATCTGGTCTAGCTTTATACCTTAAGTTCCAGTTCCTTTAAGCATTGTGTCAAGGCTTGACTTTTGTTAAACCTAAATTATGTTTCATGGGGTTTTCAATTCCATCTTTTGATTATGGGTTTATTGCATTCTTTGTGTTTAACTTTGGGTGCTATGAGGGCTTTGGGCTTTAAATGAGATTTGCTTTTCAAAATTGGAGTTTTTCTCTACGTCTTCATCTTAGCTACCTTTTATTACTTTTTCTTGCATTCCAACTCAACTCATTACTCTGAAATCTCTTCTCTATAGAATATAATGTTAATATCCTTCCTTATACCTTTGGTTCATGATGTTTCAAACATTAGGTCTAGGTTTATACCTTAAGTTCCTATTCTTTTGTGCATTGGTCCATGGCTTTACTTTTGTTGAACCTGAATTATGCTTCGTGGTGTTTTCAATTCCTTGTTTTGATTGTGGGTTTCATTGCGTTCTTTGTATTTGACATTGGGTGCTATAAGAGCTTTGGGCTTTAAATCAAATTTGCTTATAAAAATTTGAGCTTTTCACAAATTCTTCATTTTAGTTGCCTTTTTTTACTTTTTGTTGCATTTCAACTTGACTCATTTCTTCCAAATCTATTCTTTATAGATTGTAATGCCAATATCTTTCCTTATGCATTTGGTTCATGATACTTTGGACATTGAGTCTAGGTTTATACCTTAAGTTCCTATTTTGTTGAGCATTGGGCCAAGGCTTTCCATTTGTTAAACCTAAATTATGTTTCATGGGATTTTCAGTTCCTTCTTTTGATTTTGGGTTTCATTACATTCTTTGTATTTAACATTGAGTGCTATGAGAGTTTTGTGCTTTAAAACAAATTTGCATATCAAAATTTGAGTTTTTCTCTAGTTCTTCTTCTTAGCTTCCTTTTATTACTTTTGTTGCATTCCAACTCGACTCTTTACTCCCAAATCTCTTCTTTATAGAGTGGAATGCCAATATCCTTCCATATACTGCCGGCTCATGATCCTTTCAATATTGGGTCTAGGTTTATAACTTATGTTCCTATTCCTTTGAGCATTGGGCTAGGGCTTCTCTTTCATTAAACCTAAATTTTGTTTCATGGGATTTTCAATTCCTTCATTTGATTGTGGGTTCCATTGCATTTTTTGTGTTTAACATTGGGAGCTATGAAAACTTTGGGCTTCAAATCAAATTTGCTAATTAAAATTTGAGTTTTTCTCTGCTTCTTCTTTATAGCTGCCTTTTATTACTTTTTGTCCCATTGCAACTCAACTCCCTACACGCAAATCTCTTCTTTATTGAGTGTAATGCCAATATCCTGCCTTATACCACTAGTTCATGATCCTTGGAACATTAGGTCTAGCTTTATACCTTAGGTTCTTGTTCCATCGAGCATTGGGCCAAGGCTTTACTTTTGTTACACCTAAATTATGTTTCATGAAGTTCTCAATTCCTTCTTTTGACTGTGGGTTCCATTGCATCCTTTGTGTTTAAGATTGGGTGCTATGAGAGCTTTGGGCTTAAAATCTGATTTGCTTATTGAAATTTAAGTTTTTCTCTAGTTCTTCTTCTTAGTTGCCTTTTATTACTTTTTGTTGCATTGCAACTCAACTCATTACTCCCAAATCTCTTCTTTCCAAAATGTAATGCCAATATCCTTCCTTATACCTTTGGTACACAATTCTTTAAACCTAATGTCTAGCTTTATACCTTACGTTCCTATTTCCTTGAGCATTGGGCCAAGGCTTTACTTTTGTGAAACTTGAATTATATTTCATGGGGTTTTCAATTCTTTGTTTTGATTGTAGGTTTCATTGTGTTATTTTCATTTAACATTGGGTGCTATGTGAGCTTTGGGTTTGAAGTCCAATTTGCTTATCAAAATTTGAGTTTTTCTCTAGTTCTTCTTCTTACCTGCCTTTTATTACTTTTTGTTGCATTCCAACTCAACTTATTACTCCCAAATCACTTCTTTATAGAGTCTAATGCACATATCCTTTTTTATACCTTCAGTTCATGATCCTTTGAGCATTGGGTCTAGCTTTATACCATAAGTTCTTGTTCCTTTGAGCATTGGGCCAAAGCTTTACTTTAGCTTAACCTGAATTATGTTTCATGGGGTTTTCATTTCCTTATTATGATTGTGGGTTTCACTGCATTCTTTGTGTTTAACATTAGGTGCAACATTGGGTGCCATTAGAGCTTTGGGCTTTAAATCAGATGTGCTTATCAAAATTCAAGTTATTCTCTGGTTCTCCTTCTTAGTTGCCTTTTACTACTTTTTTTCGGATTCTAGCTCAACTCATTACTCCCAAATCTCTTCTTTATAAAGTGTAATGTGAATATCCTTCCTTGTACCTTAGTTCATAATCCTTTAAGCATTGGGTCTAGCTTTATACCATAAGTTCTTGTTCCTTTGAGCATTGGGCCAAGACTTTACTTTTGTTTAACCTAAATTATGTTTCATGGGGTTTTCATTTCCTTATTATGATTGTGGGTTTCATTGCATTCTTTGTGTTTAACATTAGGTACAGCATTGAGTGCCATTAGAGCTTTGGGCTTTAAATTAGATTTACTTATCAAAATTCAAGTTTTTCTCTAGTTCTCCTCCTTAGCTACCTTTTACTACTTTTTGTCAAATTCTAGCTCGACTCATTACTCCTAAATCTCTTCTTTATAAAGTGTAATGTGAATATCCTTTCTTTACCTTTAGTTCATGATCCTTTAAGCATTGGGTCTAGCTTTATACCATAAGTTGTTGTTCCTTTGAGCATTGGGCCAAGACTTTACTATTGTTTAACTTGATTTATGTTTCATGGGGTTTTCAATTCCTTGTTTTGATTGTGGGTTTCATTGAGTTCTTTGTGATTAACATTGGGTTCCATGAGAGGTTTCAGCATTAAATCAGAATTGCATATAAAAATTTCAGTTTTTCACTAGTTCTTCTTCTTAACAACCTTTTATAACATTTTATCACATTCCAACTTGACTCATTACTCCCAAATCTCTTCTTTATAGGGTGTAATGCCAATATCCTTCCTTATACGACTAGTTCATGATGCTTTGAACATCTACCTTTATACCTTAAGTTCCTATTCTTTTGGGCACTGGGCCAAGGCTTTACTTTTGTTAAACCTAAATTATGTTTTATGAGGTTTTCAATTCCTTCATTTGATTGTGGGTTTCATTGTGTTGTTCGTGTTTAACATTAGGTGTTATAAGAGCTTTGGCCTTTGAATCAGATTTGCTTATCAAAATTTGACCTTTTCGCTACTACTTCCTCTTAGATGCTTTTATAACTTTTTGTCGCATTCCAACTCAACTCATTACTCCCAAATCTCTTCCTTATATGTAATGCCAATATCCTTTCTCATACACTTGGTTCATGATCCTTTGAACATTGGGTCTCACTTTATACCTCAAGTTCCTGTTCCTTTTAGCATTGGGCCAAGGCTTTACTTTTGTTAAACCTGATTTATGTTTCATGGGGTTTTCATTTCCTTGTTTTGATAGATTACATAGCATTCTTTGTGTTTAACTTTGGATGTTATGAGAGCTTTGGGCTTTAAATTAGATTTGCTTATCAAATGTTGAGTTTTTCTCTTGTTCTTCTTCTTAACTGCCTTTTATTACTTTTTCTCGCATTCTAGCTCAACTCATCACTCTCAAATCTCTTCTTTATAGAGTGTAATGTGAATATTCTTCCTTATACCTTCAGTTCATGATCCTTTGAGCATTGGGTCTAGCTTTATACCATAACTTATTGTTCCTTTGAGCATTCGTCCAAGGCTTTACTTTAGTTTCACTCAATTTATGTTTCATGGAGTTTTCAATTCCTTATTTTGATTATGGGTTTCATTGAGTTCTTTGTGATTAATATTGGGTGTCATGAGAGGTTTGGGCTTTAAATCAAATTTGCTTATAAAAAATTCAGTTTTTCACTACTACTTCTTCTTAGCTGCTTTTTATAACTTTTTGTCACATTCCAACTCAACAAATTACTCCCAAATCTCTTCTTTATAAAGTGTAATGCCAATATCCTTCCTCATACTCTTGGTTCATGATCCTTTGAACATCGAGTCTCGGTTTATTCCTTAAGTTCCTATTACTTTGAGCATTGGGTCAAGGCTTCACTTTTGTTAAACTTGATTTATGTTTCATGGGGTTTTCATTTCCTTGTTTTGATTGTGGATTTCATTGCATTCTTTATGTTAAACGTTGGGTGTCATGAGAGCTTTGGGCTTTAAATCAAATTTGCTTATCAAAATTTGAGTTTTTCTCCGGCTCTTCTTCTTAGCTGCCTTTTATTCCTTTTGTCACATTGCAACTCAACTCATTACTCCTAAATCTCTTCTTTATAAAGTGTAATGCCAATATCCTACGTTATACCTCTAGTTCACAATCCATTGAATAATGGCACTACCTTTATACCTTAAGTTCCTATTCCTTTGAGCATTGCACCAAGACTCTACTTTTGTTAAACTTGATTTATGTTTCATGGGGTCTTTAATTCCTTCTTTTGATTGTGGGTTTCATTGCGTTCTTTGTGCTTAACATTGGGTGCTATGAGAGCCTTGGACTTTAAGTCAGATTTACTTATCAAAATTTGAGTTTTTCTTTGGTTCTTCTTCTTAGCTGCCTTTTATTACTTCTTGTTGCATTCTAGCTCAACTCATTACTCCCAAATCTCTTCTACTTAGCTGCCTTTTATTACTTTTTGTCACATTCCAACTCGACTCATTCCTCCCAAATCTCTTCTTTATAGAGTGTGATGCCAATGTCCTTTCTTATGCACTAGGTTCATAATCCTTTGAACATTAGGCCTCAGTTTGTACCTTAAGCTCCTATTTCTTTGAGCATTAGGCCAAGGCTTCACTTTTGTTAAACCTGATTTATGTTTCATAGGGTTTTCAATTTCTTGTTTTGATTGTGGGTTTCATTGCTTTCTTTGTATCTAACATTGGGTGTTATGAGAGCTTTAGGCATTAAATCAAATTTACTTATTAAAATTTATGTTTTTCATTTGTTCTTCTTAGCTGCCTTTTATAACTTTTTGTTGTATTGCAACTTGACTCATTTCTCACAAATCTCTTATTTATAAAGTGTAATGACAATGTCCCACCTTATACCCCTAGTTCACAATCCTTTGAACATTGGGACTACCTTTATACCTTAAGTTCTCATTCTTTTGATCATGGGCCAAGGTTTTACTTTTGTTAAACTTGAATTATGTATCACAGGGTTTTCAATTCCTTCTATTGATTATGGGTTTTATTGCATTCTTTAAGTTGAACTTTAGGTACCATGAGAAGTTTGAGCTTTAAATTAGATTGAAAACATTAAATATTGCACTTACATTAAACTCACCGAGGAGGTCTAATTTATAAGCATTGTCATTAATTTGTGCTACAACTTCAAATGGACTATCTCCTTTAGGTTGTAGCATTGAATGTCCCTGAGCTAGGAACCATTCCTTACGCATATGCATCCAAACCCAATCACCAGGTTCAAACACCACTTTCTTTTGCCCTTTGTTTACATAGGATGCATATTGCTCAGTTCATTTTCAATATGTTGCTGCACCTTCTGATGCAATTTCTTCACCATGTTAACTTTGCATTCACCATCTAAGCTAGCATACTCATTGATAGGTATAGGCACCAAATCCAAGAGAGTCAATGGATTAAAACTACATACAATTTTGAATGGAGAATAACTAGTAGCAAAATGAACACTCCTATTATATGCAAACTCGACATGTGGTAAACAATCTTCCTAAGCTTTCAAATTCATTTGAATAATAGCACGCAAAATAGTAGAAAGAGTTCGATTAACATCCTTAATTTCTCCATTAATTTATGGATAACAAATAGCTGAAAACAATAATTTAGTACCTAACTTACCCCCACAAAGTCTTCCAAAAGTAGTTTAAGAACTTTGTATCTTGATCTGAACACTGCTCAGTGGCATGTCATGCAAACATACTACTTCACTAAAGAATAAGTCAGTCATATTGCTTGTATCATCAGTTTTATGGCATAGGATGAAGTGTGCCATCTTTGAAAATCTATCAATAACAACAAATACAAAATCCCAACCCTTTTTTTTATCACAGCAACCCTAATACAAAGTTCATAGATAAATCAACCTAAGGATGGCTAAGTATAGGTAAGGGGGTACATAGGCCATGGGGTAAAATTTTAGATTTAGCTTATTTGCATGTTATACATCCTTCAAGTTCCATCTTTCTTGGGTACAAGTAGGACAGGAACCACACAAGAACTCATTCTTTTCCTTATATATCCCTTCCAAATAAGTTCCTCAACCTACCTTTGAAGCTCCTTTGTCTCCTTAGGATTGCTCCTATATGCTAGCTAGTTTAAGATGGATATCCCAAAGGTAAAATCAATTTGATGCTCAATTCCTCTCTTAGGTGGTATTCCATTTGAAACATCAACAAGGAATACATCTTCAAATTCCTACAAAAGAGAAATAACAATACTAAGCAAATATGGGTTAACTTTTTTAGTTTTAAAATAAGCCTATTCATACAAAAGTACGATCATAAGCTGTTTGGCATAAATGTTTTTTTGACATCACTTTCTTTTATGTATAAACTTTATGTTTTCTTCTCTTTCTCTTATGTCCTCACATTTTCTCTTCTCTTTTCTTTTTTTAAAATCTCTCTTTTCTATTCACTCTTATTTTTAATATTTAACTGATACTCATGAGCTTGTTGAAGTGATAATGGTACAAGAGTGATGAGTTTTTCATTCATTACAAAGGAATATTGATTCTTGAAGCCAATATGCATAACTTGCTTATCAAACTATCATGGCCTTCCTAATAGAGCATGACCTGCATGCATAGGTACAACATCACATAAAACTTCATCACGGTATCTTCTGATAGAAAAGGACACGAGCACTTGTTTATTTACCTTAATTTTACCACTCTCATTCAACCAAGTAAACTTATATGGCTTTGGATGTTTTATAGTAGGTAAATTCAACTTTTCAACCTTAGTTGTGCTAGTAATATTAATGCAACTCCCACCATCAATAATCATACTACATACCTTATCTTTGATAAGACACCTTATCTGAAAGGTGTTATCTCATTGCACCTCATTTTCTTCCTTCACTTGCACATTTAATGCTCGACTTGTGATAAGAGCTACTCCATTAATCAAATACTCGTCTTAATAACTTTCACCTTTTGATGATGGCACAAAATTATTATTTGATTCAATTATAGTTTCAACATCACCATTACCTCTTAAGATCATTGGACATTAAGATGCAATGTGACCCCTACCCAAACACTTAAAACATTTGACATCTCTATTTCTACTTGGTTGAGGGTCATAATTACCTACCTCCTTGTTAGAACCCATATTGTTGCACTTGGATAGCTCAGCTTTGGACTTGTAATTTGCCTTCTTATCCCTTTTACTCCAATTTGGCTTCCAAGATAAGGTAGAACCTAAAATTTACCCAAACTGTGTGAAACCCTTTTGTTTATGTTGTCTTTCAACTTTCATTGTCATGTGCACCATGTCTTCTAAATCCACATAATGTTGCAATTCAACCATATTGGCTTGTCTTTATTTAGCTATTGTAGAAATTGAGTCATGGTTGTCTTTTTATCTTTTTTTACATTCGCCTTAATCATGATGATCTCTATCTCCTTGGGGTAGTTTTCCACACTTTTTGTGCCCTAAATGAGCCCTTAGAGCCTTTGGTACAACTTCTTGCATTAGTGATTAAGGATAAGCCTCCTCCTTATAATAGCCTTCATCTCTACCCATGTATTAATAGGCCACTCACAATTCCTTCTCCTAGTCAAAACAAGTTGATCCCACCAAGTACTAGCATAATCAATAAATTTAACAATAATAAGCTTTATGTTTTTCTCCTTAAAATAGTTGTGGTAGTCAAAAACTAATTCAACCTTCTTCTCCCATTTTAAGCATGCATTAGGATCATTCTCACCTTGGAATGGAGGAATTGTCATTTTAATACTGCCCAAATCACTATCATAAGTGCCTTGCCTCCCAAAATCTTTACGATACCTTTTACTACTAGCAATTCTAACCATAGTAGTTCCATTGTCAAATTCATCATCTTTTACATCATCTTTATGGTCATAAGCACATCTCACTTGCCTTCTTGCTTGAGGAACCTCATATTCCCTATGCCTCCTTTGTAACTTTGATATTGTATTAGCTTGCCCCTCTATCCTCTCCCTTATATCATCAAATCTAGTATTCATGCACTTAAATTGTTGTTGCATAGCTTCAACCATGAAGAACACATCACTAACTCCCTCCTGCATTGCCCTTTTATCTATGGAAGTCATAGTATTACTTCTATATAGAATGATTAGCTACCTCATAGAACACTCCCGCATGTGTTGCACTAAAAAAGAGAGGTGTCACACTCCCTCGTATTTACACCCTTTATGACTTTTTCTTAATATGAATTTGCATTCTTGCCTTTTACCACTCAAATTTCCCTTTTAACTCTTTAAAGAACTAAACAACCTAAATCAAGAGGATTGATTTTGAATAGAATAGGATAAATGGCATAGAATTGAACAAATTAGAGAATAACGACTCAAAAAAAATGAAAAAGGTTATCAAGGCAAACAAATTTAATGAACTAAACTAACAAAAATCAAGATAGGGGGTTAAATATAGAGGACAAACTTTCATGACGTAATAAGAAAAAATATGGCAGAATTAAAGTTGTGCTTATGAAACTCACAATGATAGGAAAGAATTGAAGAACCCAAGAACCATAATTAAGGTGTAAGAAAAGTAAAATGCTGGCCAAATGCTAAAAGGAAGAAGAACTTTAGGTATAATCCTATAACCAATGTTCAAAGCATCATGAACAAATGGTGAAAGGAAGGATATTGGCATTACAATCTAGAAAGAAAAGATTTGGTAGTAATGAGGCGAGTTGGAATCCAACAAAACATAATAAGAGGAAGCTAAGAAGAAAAACTAGGGAAAAAACTTGAATTTTTATAAGCAAACCTGATTTAAAGCTCAAAGATCTCATAGCATCTAGTGTTAAACATAGAGAATGAAATGAAACTCATAATGAAAAGAAGGAATTGAAGACCCCAAGAAAAATAATTCAGATTTAACAAAAGTAAAACCTTGGCCCAATGCTGAAAGGAACAAACACTAAAGGTATAATCCTATACCCACTGTTCAAAGCTTCATGAACCAAAGGTGAAAGGAAGGATATTGGCATTACAATCAAAAAAGAATTGATTTCATAGTAATGAGGTGAGTTGGAAAGCAACAAAATTTAAGAAGAGATAGCTAAGAAGAAAAGTTAGAGAAAAAACTCCAATTCTGATAAGAAAACCTGATTTAAACCGCAAAACTCTCATAGCAGCCAGTGTTAAATACAAAGAATGCAATGAAACTCACAATGAAAAGAAGGAATTGAAGACCCCAAGAAACATAATTTAGGTTTAACAAAAGTAAAACCTTGGCCTAATGCTGAAAGGAACAACAACAAAAGGTATCATCCTATACCTACTGTTCAAAGCTGCATGAAGCAAAGGTGAAATGAAGGATATTGGCATTACAATCTAGAAAGAAGAGATTTGGTAGTAATAAGGCAAGTTGGAATGCAACAAAATGTAATAAGAGGGAGCTAAGAAGAAAAATTAGAGAAAAACCTCCAATTCTGATAACCATACCTGATTTAAACCCCAAAGCTCTCATAGTAGCCAGTGTTAATCACAGGGAATGCAATGAAACTCACAGCAGGTGGAAGCAATTGAAGACAACAAGAAACATAATTCAGGTTTAACAAAAGTAAAACCTTGGCCCAATGCTGAAAGGCAGAAGAACTTAAGGTATAATCCTGTAACTAGTGTTCAAAACATCATGAACCAATGGTGAAAGGAAGGATATTGGCATTACAATCTAGAAAGAAGAGATTTGGTAGTAGTGAGGTGAGTTAGAATCCAACAAAACGTAATAAGAGGCAGCTAAGAAGAAAAACTAGGGAAAAAACTCCAATTTTCATAAGCAAGCCTGATTTTGAGCCCAAAGCTCTCATAGCATCTAGTGTTAAACATAAAGAATGAAATGAAACTCACAATGAAAAGAAGGAATTGAAGATCCAAAGAAACATAGTTTAGGTTTAACAAAAGTAAAACCTTGGCCTAATGCTGAAAGGAACAACAACAAAAGGTATCAGACTATACCCACTGTTCAAAGCTGAATGAACCAAAGGTGAAATGAAGGATATTGGCATTACAATCTAGAAAGAAGAGATTTGGTAGTAATGAGGCGAGTTGGAAAGCAACAAAATGTAATAAGAGGCAACTAAGAAGAAAAACTAGAGAAAAACCTCCAATTCTAATAAGCAAACCTGATTTAAATCCCAAAGCTCTCATAGCAGCCAATGTTAAACACAGGGAATGCAATGAAACTCATAACAGAAGGAAGGAATTGAACACTGCTAGAAACATAATTCAGGTTTAATAAAAGTAAAACCTTGGCCCAATGCATTAAGGAACAACAAGTAAAGGTATAATGGAATACCGATTATTCAAAGCTTCATGGACCAAAGGTAAAAGGAAGGATATTGGCATTAAAATCCAGAAAGAAGTGATTTGGTGTTAATGAGGTGAGTTGGAATGCAACAAATGTAATAAAAGGCAGTTGAGAAGAAAAACTAAGGAAAAAAACACCAATTTTCATAAGCAAACCTGATTTAAAGCTCAAAATTCTCACAGCATCCAGTGTTAAACACAGATAATGCAATGAAACTCACAATGAAAAGAAGGAATTAAAAACCCTAGGAAACATAATTTAGGTTTAAGAAAAGTAAAACCTCGGCCCAATGCTGTAAGGAACAACCACTAAGGGTATAATCCTATTCCCACTCTTCAAAGCTTCATGAACCAAAGGTGAAAGGAAGGATGTTGGCATTAGAATCCAGAAAGAAGTGATTTGGTAGTAATGAGGCAAGTTAGAATGCAGCAAAACATAAGAAGAGGCAACTAAGAAGAAAAACTAAAGAAAAACCTACAATTATGATATGCAAACCTGATTTAAACTACAAAGCTGTCATAGCAGCCAGTGTTAAACACAGGGAATGCAATGAAACTCACAATGAAAAGAAGGAATTGAAGACCCCAAGAAACATAATTCAGGTTTAACAAAAGTAAAACCTTGGCCCAATGCTGAATGGAACAACAACAAAAGGTATAATCCTATACCCACTATTCAAAGCTTCATGAACCAAAAGTGAAATGAAGGATATTGGTATTACAATCTAGAAAGAAGTGATTTGGTAGTAATGAGGTGAGTTGGAATGCAACAAAATGTAATAAGAGGCAGCTAAGAAGAAAAACAAGAGAAAACCTCCAATTATGATAAGCAAACCTGATTTAAACCCCGAAGCTCTCATAGCAGTCAGTGTGAAAGACAGAGAATGCAACGAAACTCACAAAGGAAAGGAGGAATTAAGGACCCCAAAAAACATAATTTAGGTTTAACAAAAGTAAAACCTTGGCCTAATGCTAAAAGGCAGAAAAATTAAGGTATAAACCTGTAACTAGTGTTAAAAGCATCATGAATCAATGGTGAAAGGAAGGATATTGCATTACAGTCTAGAAAGAAGAGATTTGGTACTAATGAGGTGAGTTGGAATGTAACAAAATGTAAAAAGACGCAGCTAAGAAGAAATACTAGGGAAAAAACTCCAATTTTCATAAGCAAACCTGCTTTAAATCCCAAAGCCCTCTTAGCAACCGATGTTAAACATAGAGAATGCAATGAAACTTAGAACGGGAGGATGGAATTGAACATTGCAAGAAACATAATTCAGGCTTAACAAAAGTAAAACCTTGGCCCAAAGCTGAAAGGTAGAGATATTATGCTATAATCTTTAAACCCCAAAACTCTCATAGCAGTAAGTGCGAAACACAAAGAATGCAATGAAACTCATAATGAAAAGAAAGAATTAAGGACCCTAAAAAACATAATTCAGGTTTAACAAAAGTAAAACTTTGGCCCAATGCTGAAAGGCAGAAAAATTAAGGTATAATCCTATAACTAGTGTTGAAAGCATCATGAGCCAATGGTGAAAGGAAGAATATTGGCATTACAGTTTCAAAAGAAGAGATGAAGAGATTCGGTAGTAATGAGGTGAGTTGGAATCTAGCATAACATAATAAGAGGTATCTAAGAAGAAAAACTAGTGAAAAACCTCCAATTTTCATAAGCAAACCTGATTTAAAGCCCAAAGCTCTCATAGCATCCAGTGTTAAACACAGAGAATGCAATGAAACTCACAATGAGAAGAAGGATTTGAAGACCCCAGGAAATATAATTCAGGTTTAACGAAAGTAAAACCTTAGCCCAAAGCTGAAAGGCAGAGAAATTAAGCTATAATCTTGTTACTATTGTTCAAAGATCATGAACTAATGGTGAAAGGAAGGATATTGGCATCACAATCTAGAAAGAAGAGATTTAGTAGTAATGAAGCGAGTTGGAATGCAACAAAATGTAATAAGAGGCAGCTAAGAAGAAAAACTAGCAAAAAAACTCTAATTTTCATAAGCAAACTTGATTTAAAGCCCAAAGCTCTCATAGCATCAAGTGTTAAACACAAAGAATGCAATGAAACCCACAATCAAAAGAAGGATTTGAAAATCCCAGGAAACATAATTGAGGTTTAAGAAAAGTAAAACCTCGGCTCAATGCTATAAGGAACAACAACTAAAGGTATAATCCTATTCCCACTCTTCAAAGCTTCATGAACCAAAGGTGAAAGGAAGGATGTTGGCATTAGAATCCAGAAAGAAGTGATTTGGTAGTAATGAGGCGAGTTGGAAAGCAACAAAATGTAATAAGAGCCAGCTAAGAAGAAAAACTAGCAAAAAACCTCCAATTCTAATAAGCAAACCTGATTTAAACCCCAAAGCTCTCTTAGCTGCCCGTGTTAAACAAAGAGAATGCAATGAAACTTAGAACAGGAGGCGGGAATTGAAGATTGCAAGAAACATATTTCAGGTTTAACAAAACTAAGACCTTGTCACAATGCTGAAGGGCAGAGAAATTAAGGTATAATCTTGTAACTACTGTTCAAAGCATCATGAACCAATGGTGAAAGGAGGGATATTGGCATTACAATCTAGAAAAAAGTGATTTGGTAGTAATGAAGCGAGTTGGAATACAACAAAACGTAATAAAAGAAAGCTAAGAAGAAAAACTAGGGAAAAAACTCTAACTTTCATAAGCAAACCTGATTTAAAGCCCAAAGCTCTTATAGCATCTAGTGTTAAACACAGAGAATGCAATGGAACTCACAATGAAAAGAAGGATTTGAAGACCCCAGGAAACATAATTCAAGTTTAAGAAAAGTAAAACCTTGGCCCAATGCTGTAAGGAAAACAACTAAAGGTATAATCCTATTCCCACTGTTCAAAGCTTCATGAACCAAAGGTGAAAGGAAGGATGTTGGCTTTAGAATCCAAAAAGAAGTGATTTGGTTGTAATGCGGCAAGTTGGAATGCAACAAAACGTAAGAAGAGGCAGCTAAGAAGAAAAACTAGAGAAAAACCTCTAATTCTGATATGAAAACCTCATTTAAACGGCAAAGCTCTCATAGCAGCTAGTATTAAACATAGGGAAAGCAATGAAACTCACAAAGAAGGAATTGAGGACCCCAAGAAACATAATTGAGGTTTAACAAAAGTAAAACCTTCGCCCAATGTTCAATGTAACAACAACAAAAGGTATAATCCTATACCCACCATTCAAAGCTTCATGAACCAAAGGTGAAATGAAGGATATTGGCATTACAAT